>JAHWFP010116389.1:0-11199 GCA_023313725.1 Lithobius niger | reverse complement strand
GGGGTTTGAATAATATCTCTGTAATGTGTGGTGCAGTGGCAACCCGGACCACTGCACTGTGACTGAGGTTGGCGATAATGACAATGCCACTGTGGTCCGTTTAAGCCAAAACCCCCCCCCCCCCTCGTTTCCCCAGGTGCACAACCACATTCAACCCAACACAAATAATTTCAAAGATTACATCGAATTATTTTTTTTTAATGTCAAGTTGAGGTTCCAACACCAGGGGAGCCTCAGTAAAACCACATAAAAACGGGATTCAGCTCATCACTGGCACTTTGTTTGGTGGTAGCCACAAGCACACACCAAAGTCCCCTCTTGTTTTTAATTTTTAATTTTTGTTTACGGTTCTGTCCGTTTTTTACACGTACAAGTTATACCTTGTTAAGATGGTCATTTTACTTGCAACTTGACTCATGGCTTTCTTGTGATATTTGTTGTTCTTTTTACTTGTTACTCTTGACAATGGCTCTGAGATGGGCCGAAATGTCGAGTTTTTGTGTATATTTGTACACTTTTTGGCTTTTTATTTGTAACATTCTGCAAGTGCTTTTTTAAGTTTATTTTAATTCTTAGCAGTACACATCGAACCAGCCATGGAACCCACCATGAAATATCCACAAGGCGCTCCTCTGTTCTCCCTCCCTGAGTCTTGACCAACAAATTATTTCTGATCGAGCTAAAAGCATGAAATTTGGTACATAAGTCATTCACAGCAGTGCAAGTCGAACTATGGAATCCCCTCGAGATACTCTCCAAGGCCACCTAACACCCTCACCATGTCCCCTACCTGAGGCCTGACAAACAAATTCTTGCAGATAGGACAAAAAGAGTGAAATCTGGTACACAAGTCATTCTTAGGAGTACAAATCGAACTAGCTATAGATCTCCCATGAAATCCCCCCAAGGTGCCTCAGCACCCCCCTATGCCTGCTCCATGAGACTGATACCTGACAAATTCTTGCTGACCTGTATTTATTTAACCCTTCTTCAGCCCATTTGGTTTTCCACCCTGTTTAATACCTAATTTCACGCTTTCTTGTTTGTTCCTTTTCTTTTATGTGTGGCACGCAAGCAAGCGTCCCTCCAGTTGCCTTTAGAAAAGTATATGTTTATATGTATATGTGTGCATATTAAATGCTGCCTATGGACGTTTCCTTTTGCCGTGTCATTATGGCTCGGTGGTAGGACTGCGCCATTTGGTTTCAAAGGTTGTGGGTAATTCCCCTCTCAGGCAGTCTGGCATTTAAGTCCAAAGGGCAACATAAAATAGGTCTGCATCCGTATTTATTTGAAAGCATGGATTGTGATACACAAGTTATTCTTAGCAGTAGAAATTGAAACAGCCATCGATCCCCATGAAATACTACCATAGCCTCAGCCGTCTGTGCACCCCCATGAAGCATCAATGACCAACAAATCTACTGAAAGCATGCATTGTAGCAGTCAAAATTGAACTACGTATGGAACCCTATGACATATCCCCAAGACCCCCAGTGGCTCTCTGTGTCCCCTCCATGTTCCATGAGGCTGATGATCAACAAATTCTGTTTTGATTTGCACTGCTAAGAGTTACTTGTGTACCAAATTTAATGCTTTTAGCTCTATCTGTAAGAATTTCTTGGACAAGCCTTAGGGCCTCAGAGTTTAGGCACAGGGTGCACTTGGGGTATCTCAAGGTGGTTCAATAGCTAGTTTAATTTGTACTGCAAAAAATAACTTATGCAGCAAATTTCATGCTTTTAGCTCGATCTGCAAAAATTTGTTGGTCAAGCTTCAGGGAGGGGGAACAGTGGCATGGGTGTTCTACGAGGCTTAATTCATAGGAGTTCCACGGCAGGTTCGATTTGTACTGCTAATAATGACTTGTGTACCAGTTCATATGTATGAGCATGATCAGCAAGAATTTGTTGGAACCTCATAGAGGTGAGTGTGGCGGGGGTGCAGCAAGGGGCCTCGGGGGTATCTCGAGGGGGTTCCACAGCTAGTTCGATTTGTAAGCCAAGCTAAAAATGACTTCTGTACCAAATTTCCTTGTTTTTAGCTTGATGTGCACGATTAGCCCAAATTCTGACCCATAACAGCTGTACCACACCTGGAGATCGAACCAATGAACTTGTGCTCAGATTTTATAGCTTAAAACTAAGTATGAACAAGGCCTAACCACTTTTGAACGAGATTTTGAAGTGACTACAATATTCTTGTTTGTTGTTCTTCTGGTTGGGGAAACTTTGCTCTCACCTAGAGATCGAACCAAAGAACGATTTTCAATTTCTATAGCTTAATATCGAGTATTAAAATCGCTGAGACTCTCGTAACAGTTATTTTAAGGGGATTACAATATTTTTTTTTTATTCTTGCTGAGACAAAAAAAAAACAGATATTAGTATTAAAAAATTCTTAAGCGTATAAAATACGGATGTAAGCCTTAAAAAACATAGAAGATCTAAAGGAACAGATATAAGAAAAACACTTGTGAGCCATCAGCATCGCACTCATACGTGTAAAAGAAGGGCCAGGCTGTGTTTTGGGATGCAGGAGATTCTTTTAAACGTTTAGTGCGATGCTGATGGCTTGCATGTATTTTTCTTGTATCTGTCCATTAGAACTTTTAAGTTTTTTAAGGCTTACGTCTGCGTTTTATTCACTTACACGGGTTTTTTTTTAATACTAATAGTAAATATTTTTCAACAAACAAATATTCAAATTATACCTGCATGTTTACGAGAACGCCGCAGCAGCCAATATTGGACGAAAGAGCCAGTGTCGGATTAGCCCACTACAGGAGGCCTTTGTTTAAAAAAAAAAACATGTTTGGGAGAAAATTTTGAGTGAATTCGTATTAAAGTTGCAGGAAAACATTTTTAATTCATGCCGATTTCTTAAAAGTTTGCTAGCTTCCCTGGACCCCACTTGGGAAGCATACGGCTGTGCCCCCCTCCCCTTGAGTGAGGGGTCACAGGCCCCACCCCTCCCAGTCCGACCCTGGAAAGAGCTGCCGATGCTGAAAATTGTTGATAGTCGCCACTGGTCTAAATATCAGTGTGCCGATTTTTGTTGCCGCTAAACAAAATTCTCTTTGCCGCCACACAAAAATATTTAACGACGCACACCTCCTGCGTTTAGTCTCGGTTCAGTCCTCCAAGGTCCCGTAGAAGTCACGTGACGCTTGCATCCGGTGGTCCCTTTTAGGCCTAAAAAATCTGTGTGTTTCGGTAGAATTTTGTTGACATTTGAAGTCGAATTCCTCAGCATGCGTAACGGTCAACAACTAAAGATGTTTGGGAGCTCTTCCACAATCGTAAGTAGGCTTTTGTGGGGGCGACACAATTGGGAAATGTTGATTTCGCATGACGGTCTAAAGGTGTAGAGCTTCGTGGATTCGAATCGTACCTAATTCGGACGATGATTCGAATGAAGTAATTATGTTGTTCACCCCATTTGTGCAGTTTCTAAGTAAAATAATTAGTAAAATAACTGCTTTATGGCAAGGATGTGAAAATGTTGAGAATACACATAAGAAGAATAGCTTACAGTAGCGTTATTACAGGGTGGAATCACATATCAAACGGTACCAAATACCGTACATTGTTAAAATACCGATATTGTTTTAATATGAAAAAAGGCGCTAAAATTATAAGAATTGTTCATTCAGTCCTTGTGTTGTTGGGCTCAAAACAGTGCAACAATCAGTTTAAAGATCAACAAGGGTAAAATTGGAATTCTAAACAATGCTTAAAAGTGGCGCCAAATTTGCGTGTGTTTATATTTGCATTTCTACTTGGATAGCAAGTTAACTACAACTTTTAGAAGATTTTTTTAAACAAATTTGTTCTCAAACATGCATTAAGGGGTGGGGGTAATCAATTAATTTTTTCCATTAAAACTTTATTAATAAAATTTGTTATTATTTAAAAATCAGGTGTTGGCCGGTGCCAACACCGCAGCAGTATAATATCAGACGCAGCCTCTTTGTGAGTACCAGGGTACTAAGCTTGGTACCGGCACCAGCTGAAAAATTTCTGGTACTGCTCAACACTAGCCACAAACATTATAAGAACCAACAGAAAAATAAAATTGAGTTCAAAGTTCAGTAACCTACTTGATAATTATTTGTTGCTTGTATTTTTTTGGGTGGTGAAGGAGGGGCTACGTAAATGAAATTGATGATTCCATTTCCAACCTTAATTATTTGATAGGCCATTAAAAAAAAAAATACCGTTGGTACCAGAGGTTCCAAAGGCGGTACTGCCAAATTTTAAGAACCGTTAAATACCAAGTACCGCAGTACCCAGGCTGGTACCGGCACCGTCACAAAAATTTCAGGCACTGTCCTACACTACTCTCCAGTAGAGAAACAGTCTGGTTAGCACACAGAATGGTTGACGTACAGACGTCCAAAATACGGCCGGTTTCGCACACGAAGGCAGTTGTAGTTTTAGTTTCGCGCACGAAGGCAGTTGTAGTTTTAGTTTCGCGCACGAAGGCAGTTGTAGTTTTAGTTTTATTGTAATAAATTTAGCCTAACTCATTCAAGAAGTAGGTTTTCAAATGCGTTTTGTATAGCTGCGGTCAGGAAAGAACACAATTAATAAACCTATTTTGACTTGGGCTAAAGCAATAGGCCTAATGTCTGAATCCTTCCCAAATTTCTTCCCGAATTCAGTCGTGGAAGGCAGAGGGGGCTGCACGACGGTCTAGTTTATAAGCGAAAATTAACTTTTTGATGTGCCGGCCTGTGGCCAGCAGATGACAAACGTATAGTCACCACAGTAAAATTTTAGTCGACAGAAAGGGGAGCCTTCCACTCCTTCCTAGTCACAAAACAAAAATTGTCACATTTTTTGGGGGGCTAGGCCTACTTTTTAAATTGATTATATCCCAGCTGCAGTGAAACAAGCTGGGCATTAGTAATTTTGTTTTTGTTGTTAGCAATTTTTAATTTCATTCAGATGCTTGGAGTTTTAAAAAATAACCTTAAAAGCTAATTTGAAGGCATTAAGGATTACCTCAAACAGTAACAATTAAATAATGTTAGCAGAATTTTTGTTATCAAAAGTGGGAAGTTCTTAAATGCAGTCATGCTTGTCATGACAAGTGGCCAAAGTGGTGCTAAATTTTTAGTCGCCAAATGACAGCATTTAATCGCCAGCTGGCTAGTGGCCGGTGCTAATTTTCCCGTATAGTCCAGTTGTATCTTCTCTGAATGCTGACTAATAACATATTAATTATATTATAATTATGTCACTGGTAGGCTTATAACCTACAATTTCAAAAACTTCTGTTGATTATGATGAGCAAAGTTTTTTTTTTTGCATGTCATTATACGGCACAAGCATTGTTTACTCAAATATTTGTACCACATGGTCTTACTCGTAGCCAGTGGCGCAAGTAGGGTTTTATACTGAGGGGGCAACACTAGCCATTTAGCCGAATGGTGTGGCGGGGGGGAACATCTTGGGGGTTTTGGGGAACGCTGGGAACTCCTCCAGCGGGAGCCCCAGAAGCAGACGCAGTTGTGCTATTTTCCGGCATTTTCTGTTGGGATGCACCGAATACAAAATTCACCGAATACCGAATATACAACCGAATGCTTAACTTTCCGAATACCGAATATATAGCCTAACCGAATACTCAACTTGCCGAATACCGAATATACAACCGAATAGTTAAACTGCCGAATACCGAATATTCGGCACCAAACAATTTACATATTCGGCCGAATACTTAACCGAATACCTGTAATGTAAACATATTTGATCATTTTTTCCTTCTTTTAGAAATGTCGGAAGACAATTCCTCACAAACCAAAAAGTAGCCTAAGTGTTTAGCTAAACGTTCTTACATTCACACAATTACATAAATTTATACTAAAAATATTCGGCCGAATACCAACAAATCTTAACATTATTCGGCCGAATACCGAATATCACTATTCGGCCAAAATCAGTATTCGGCCGAATACCGAATATCACTGTTCGGCCAAAATCAGTATTCGGCCGAATACCGGATAGCACTATTCGGCCTAAATCAGTATTCGGCCGAACACAGAATATTTGTATTTTTGGCTAAATAGGCTGAATAGGCCGAATAGGCCTACCGAATAATTACCGAATATTCGGTGCATCCCTAATTTTCTGGCCTTGTAAAAAGTGCCGTAGGAAACATTTTTATAAAATCAGTTTTGCTGACTGCGTTATATGCATAAAAAAAATGTGTAATGTAAATCTTTCAGTTTTTCTTACGTTAGTTACTTATTTTTTGTAGCTAAATAAAATACGTTTCAGGTTAGTCAAAGTTTTTTCAACCTTGCAATAAGTGACTTGGCCAATTTGCCGAATAAGCCTTCAAAATCTTATAGAGGAGGCGAATCGCCCCTTTGCCTCTTTCCCCCCCCCCCCCCCCCCCACTCACTAGTTACGCCACTGGTCTTAGCAGCATGTTAGCAAGAGGATTGCTTGGTTGGTCTTAACTAACTACAACAACCAGTGGCCAAAAAGAAAAAAAACACCAAATTTTTTTTTATTTGTGGGCCGGGGAGCTATTTTCCATTAATGCGCAAGAACTTCTTTCGTGAATTTTCCAGTACTTAGATTTGTATTTCATTCATTTGAGAAAAAAAAAAAAAATCATAATGATCACAGTCTCAAAACTACGCCTAAGCTCTTTTGCCCCAAAAAACGGCCTACTGAGCATGCCACCAAGGAGAAGTTGGAAAAAAAATCGCAACGCGCACCACGGATGTTGTGAGGGTTGTTGTGCCTTGTTCTAGATTGCTAGTCATAATCTCGCTAACAACAGTATTGGACTGCATGCTCCCTACGTGGTACAACAATTAAATTATGGACCGTCTCGTGAACTCTTATACCAACACCAAAACTGGCAGAGAAACCGCCAAGTTTCCAAAAAGGGTCGGTCTTTGAAAGTAGTAACATCATTCAACCAGGAAAAGGCTGCCAAGGTTAACTCTACTAACCAGCCAACTTGGCGACGGCCCAATCATGCAGGGACGGTGCCCATGAGTGTCACTTGGGATGGGAACCTTGGGATGTATGACAAGATTTAGATTAGGGGTTTGAATAATATCTCGGTAATGTGTGGTGCAGTGGCAACCCGGACCACTGCACTGTGACTGAGGTTGGCGCTAATGACCAAGCTGTCGACGCGCCATTAAGCCTCATCTCCCCCCTTTTTCCCCGTGCCTATTTACCTTTGGGTAGCCGCTGCATCCAAAAAATTGCACGACGGTGTCCGTCGAGCTGTGTTGGTGACACCTGCGTGGTGTGAGGCTGATAGCCCTTAGCCAGTTACTGTACTGTGACCACTGTACTGTGACTGAGGTTGGCGCTAATGACCAAGCTGTCGACGCGCCATTAAGCCTCATCTCCCCCCCCTTAGCCAGTGAAGGTCCATATCCATTGTAGGATTCTGCAGTTCTCCTACGGGACCATCAGAAGACAGCAGCGATAGACCATTGGGGACCCCTGGGTAGTTTGGGGTATTGGTGTGAGATCAGGATTGATCCGCTAGGTATCTGAGGAAAGACTCCGGGGTTGTACTGCTTCCTATACCCCCAGTAGCAGAAAGACTGTGACGGGTGCCGTACGTCGCAGGTTTTTTTCCATTCCTGCAGATCGAAAACGATAGTGGTTTGTTTCTCATCTATCCAAACCTACGACTTAAAACGTTTACACTAGGGATAGACCGATATTAAAATCAGTATCGGTATTTACAGATATTATCGGTATTTTTTGTGTATCGGTATCGGATCTGTATCGGTGTTTATTTACCGATATTTTAGCCGATACGACCAACTTCCGTGCACGCTGGCTACTCCACCTAGCTTGTGAGAAACCTTTCCTGCATAGCATCACTTGTATCACATGACGTCATCTGCACAGCAGCTTAGTGAATTCAACGTGTGTGCATTGCCAGAATCAGGGCAGGGCTTCTTGGGATTAGGCCTATCTGCAGTGTACTCTGGGTTTTTTTTTTACAGTCGAAGGTACATTTACGGATCTGCCACCACTGAGAAAAAAAAATTAGAAATTTAATTTTCTTGCACACCAGTTTCATAATGATGAAGTATGCGTTTGATTTTCTGACCCATTGACTTTTTTTTTTAAAATCGTTATCGGTGTATCGGATCGACGTGTGAGGGGAAAATCGGTATCGGATCGGATCGGTATTTTTCTGTATCGGTCGATCCCTAGTTTACACCCTAGTTTATGAAATGACGATGAGAAGCTTTGGTGGGAGTGACTCTGAAGTGGACACAGTAGATAAAGAGTTTTCATTCACCTAAAAGGCCTTCCAACTGGATATAAAAATAGCAGGAAATTTTTGAAAGCTGCCCTAATATTGAAAGCATAATCCCCGTAGCAGAATCTGCGCGACGCGCAACCATAAGTCGCGGAAAGTTGAAGGCCGCCGTGGACAAATTTTGGCCAAACTTCCTCCATTTTGTCAATTTTTGCCCGATTTTGATATAAAATACTGCAGCTCGCTGGTGATTTTAGGACTAATATCATGGAGGAAGGAATTAAGTAGGAGGCGACACAACCCTTTTATTGCGATGACTGGGCATGGAGGAAGGGGGGGAGGTGGGGATCTGATGGTACTTTGAAAGTGTGGGCTGGGCACGTTTGGTAGGTGAGTTTTTGCGAAACTGAGTGGCCCTCGTGCAGGATACAGGATTACAAGGAAATTTTAAAGATCAGTTTTAGTTGCCATGTACGGTGCTTATTTTTACATGCATTTAAAAAAAATGGTACTGTGGATAAAGTAATGGGGGGAAAGTTATAGAAAGGTTTTTTAATGAATTTAATGCTTTGCCATTCTTCAAAAAAAAAATTAAAAATCGTCACTTCAAAGGACTTGTTTCCTTGAAAAATTCCAACGCCGGAAAAATTAACCCTGCAGAAAAATGTTTAGGTTACAAAACTGCGTCGCAGAAAGCTGTGGAACATTATTACACTGGAGTAGTAGGCTATGCAATGAAACTGTATTACAATGAACTTCCCACCGGCCTTCTTGCCGGCCTTCTTGGGCGATAAGTCTGTCCTCCTGTCCGGTTTTTTCAATTTTTGCAGGAGGTACAGATGTATGACAAGATTTAGATTAGGGGTTTGAATAATATCTCTGTAATGTGTGGTGCAGTGGCAACCCGGACCACTGCACTGTGACTGAGGTTGGCGCTAATGACCAAGCTGTCGACGCGCCATTAAGCCTCATTCCCCCCCCCCCCCTTCTTGCTCGGAATCTAGCGGGGCTATCGCCACAAAAAAACAATGGTGAGACGCAGTGAGGAAACAACCGGAGAAAACCCCGTACATATACACTTCCCTTCACCAGGATCGAACCCTGATCTGTAAGAAACCAAAGATGTACAGCTGGGACCAAGACGCCTATCGAATCTCATGCACATTCTTTAAAGGAATAAATACTAAACACTCCGACTTTCAATTTTTTTATGGTTAGTGTTGCTACTTGAATTTGTGTTAAAGACACTTCCATCGTAAGTATGAGTTAGTGCTGAAGCCGTATGAATTTTTAATAAGCAGGCGACCCTTACTTAGCTCGCAATCGCTGGGGAAAATCTTGTTTGAATCGTCTGGCTTCACTTTATCTTTTTAACCGCATTCCACACCTGTGGAATGAACTGCGTTAGCGCGAGAAACAAAATAGCGTAGCCTGGGGGCTCTCACATCACAGCGAGTTAGGTATGCTGCACCCCAACTGCCTTTAAGAAAGATGGCGTCACAGCCAACCCTTCCCAATGTCTGTCGCTATAGGCGAAAATTAACTTTTTGACGTACCGGCCAGTGGCCAGCAGATGACAAAAGTTTAGTCGCCACAGTAAAATTTTAGTCGACACAAAGGAAAGCCCTTCATGCCTTCCTAGTCACAAAACAAAAACTGCCATATTTTTTGGGGGGATAGGCCTACTTTTTACATTGATTATACCCCAGCTCCAATGAACAAATGCAAATGTTTTTGATGGTAGTAATTTTAATTTCATTCATACGCTTGGAATTTTAAAAAGCTAATTTGAAGACATTAAGGACTCCATCAAACAATCACAATTGAATAACTTTAGCAGATTTTTGTTATATCAAAAGTGGGAAGCTTTTAAATGCTGTCAAGCTTGTCATGACAAGTGGCTAAAGTGGCCACTGGTGCTAAATTTTTAGTCGCCAAATGGCAGCATTTAATCGCCAGCTGGCTAGTGGCCGGTGCCAATTTTCCCCTATATCTGTCGCCACTCGCCACTTGGCGAGTAGAAATCAACAGTTAGCGACTTGGAATTTAGCCTTACCAAATCGGCGACTAGCTACAGAGCATGCCACTAAAAAAGGGGTATCTCCGGAACCGCATAAGTTAGAGACGAACGGTTTGTGGCGTTATGCTCAGATTTATAAGGGCTATATAACTTTATTTTCTGCATTAATACTGGAGTTTAAGAAAATTGCACAATTTTGTTAATGCATAAATTAGAGAAACCTTTCATCATACAAGACATATTTGGTATGTGGCGAGTAAAAATTGTGAAATGGCGAGTGCTTTGTAAGGTCTACTGGCCCAAGTGGCGACTGCTACTGGATTGACATTCGGAAGGTTGGCCACAGCCTCCGTGGCACAAGGGGCGTCGGCACGTGGGGTTATGGAGGGGGGAACCCGCTCTCCAATGTTGGCAAGTTGCACGAAAAGTCGGCAATTTTGAGCCTCGTCGGCATCAATGTGCTGCCGAAAACCTTTTTTTCCCCTAAAACTATATTACGGTATAACATGTGCTTGCTTTTAATACAACAGTAGCGCATGAGGAAAAGAACGGTACATTAAATTTCTTTAAGCAGCATTATCTCTGATATTTAATGGGTTTCTAACCCACCTACGAGGAAATTATTGTACCCACTTCCCCTCCCTCTACACCCTAAAACGCATTCGGCACTTCCCCTATTCCAGCGACTTCACCCCAACCAAGGGTCATTCAAATGGATATGCCGTATACCAAGAGAGGCTATTCTGTGTTCTCTGCAGAGCTTTTGGCTCTTGGTTTGGCGGTGGAATGGATCCTTGACCTTCAGGGCACGCATTTCATTGTCTTTAGTGATTCCATGAGTGCCCTGGAGTCCTTGGCGAATTACAATCCTCGGAACCCCTTGACACAACGTGTCCAAGCTTTGCTTTCCCGCTTGC
>JAHWFP010116370.1:370-16535 GCA_023313725.1 Lithobius niger | reverse complement strand
TGTCTGGGAACCGTACACCAAGCCTACCCAGAGCACTAGGATGATTCATTCCACTCCGGGCATCCCAAGTCACAACTCCTCGCTGTGCTCGATAACGAGATGGTACGGATCAAGTATCGCACGATGTCCAACGCAGATGCAACCAAGCACTTCCTCCAAGCCAAGGAGAAATTTCTCAATCTACGTTTTCCTGCCCGCCTGATTAATAAGGCCATCGCTAAGGCTAGGAGATGGCGGGAAAACCAGTCTCCAGTCATGCAGTCCCCAGCGCCTTTCCAAGTGGTGTCCTGTTGCCCCAGCAAGGGAGACCGTGTGAAGCGAATCCTCTCCCGTGGAGGGGTCCGGTGTTTTTTTTCGCAACCCCCCCGAATCTGAAATCACTGCTGCAACCAAAGAAGAAGCAGACCCACACCCCAGCTCCTTCGCCGACGCCTCCACCACCTCCAGATACTGGGCCAGCGCACCCTCTTGCTGCTACCCCTACTCCTCGAGGAACCTCTGCCAGGACCAAAGGAACTTCCTCTGGAGCTACGCGGGCCAACCACCGATACAACACTAGATCCCAGAGCAGGAACGTCGGTCCTATGATTCCACCGACTTGCCAGGAACTACACCTAACAACGGACACTACAACTGCTCCTCCTCCCCCCTCGGATGACCCCTAGGTTCTCTGCAGCCTCCCGCAGAACAAGGCAGCGGTATATGCTATCCCGTGCTCGGACTGCGACGCCATCTATGTGGGCGAAACCAAACGTCGAATTAGCACCCGAGTTCGAGAACACATGAAGGCTGTGGAGAAACGGAAAGCCAAACGAAGTGCAGTTGCTGCTCACCACATCTCCAAAAATCACAAAATTGCTTGGAAGAGAACCACAATGCTTCTGAAATCTGACACACAGTCTGAGCCACATCTTCGAGCTTTGGAAAGCATCTCCATCCATCACTTCCAGAATGCCAAAAAATCTCTCATGAACAACCAAGAAGCCTCACATTGCGATGTCAATCGGATTATTAAACCAGAATTGACACAACGATTGAATTGCAAGTGGAAAGCGCTCCTCCCTCCTATCTCTTCCCAAGCTCCACAGATGGAGCCACTGCTCGCCGCATCTTATCCTTCCTCCCAAACCGGAAGCACAAACACGTGCGGGAAATTCAAAACAACTTCCCGTTTCTCCAAGTCAAAAGGCGTTCAACGCTCGAAGTGCCTGAGGAAGGTGGGAGATCTGTCAAAGAGATAAAGACCACCGAAAATTCGCACCCTGATTTGTGACAATCGAGGGACAATTTTGGTAAATAGCGTACCATGTTTAATTAATTTCTGTTACCAAGTAAAACAATGAGCCTTTCGGCCTATCGTGAATTAGTTCAAGTTTAAAAATCCGTTTAAATTAAACTGGAAAAGTTGGTTTTTAGTAAGAGAACCACTCTGACGTCTCCACCATAATTTTCTACAAGCTAGAGAGTTAAGTTTACGTTTTTAAACTAAAATTTAGAATATGGGGGTCCTAAACTGAACTTTCAAAAGCTAAACTATAACATACGAACCACCTCCATTGTGCCCGGCATGGCATTCTCCGGACATGGCGTCTCCACTCCCGACTGGCGTGACCCTTCTCTAGCTTGAGATCTGTGAGCTGTGCTAACGAATGCGTTCTGGGGCTGGGGTTACATACACATTACCGGAAGTTGGCGCGGACGCCGAGGATAGCTGCGGGGGTCTGATTGGCTGAGGGCCTCGAGAACAATGGAAAGTGGGAGAAGTCAGATGAACAAAGGGACTGGGTGCAGAGCCGTTTGAAGGAGTAGGGACATGTAAAGACGGAAAAGATAGGCCTGTTTTGAGTTTTACTCAATTGAACATTGGGAAATAGGCCTTTACTTTGTATTATTGGCTATGGAATGAATATTTACATGTTTGCAACGTGAATAGGCTTTTGTTAAAGCTTAATACTTTGGCTTGGGTAATGCATAAAGCATTACTATTAAATTTTATAAGCTTTAACTGAAAACTGCAGTGTCATACATCACAACTAGGTTTGGCTTGGGGGGGGGGGGAGCAAAAGGGGGGATTCGAAGTTTTTGCACAGTTTGACTTTCGGATTTGGTTTGAACAGATCTTTTATAAACATCTTTTGGGTTTTAATAGTAGGTCAAGCTATTTGGGGCATTCGGTAGGTCTCAGTCAGAGGAGAACTAAAATAAACATATATACACTGAAAATTCGTGTCCAGTAGAATGGCAGGTCGTAGTACGTTTGGACATATGGTAGCGTTTCTGGGGGGTAAAAAGATTATTATATAGTATAAAATGTGGTTAAATAAACTAGGTTAGTTGGATGCTATAACGCATTAAGTACTGGGAACGTTTAACGTTTAAATTTTGAAGTTAAAATTGATCGTTGTGGAAATTTTTCATATGGATTGCGGCCGACAAACACAATAAAAAATATCGCACTACAAATGGTTGCCTGTACAAATACTCGAGGTTCAGTACCTTCGCAGAGGAAGCTCCTCCTAAAATGCACTAAGCTAGTGTGTTCGGGCTTTTTGCCCTAAAAGGAAAATTATAAAATAAAATACGTAAATACAGAGTTTAAGAATGGCGGCCATGATGAAGGAACGCTGCTGTTGGTTTAGGTCGAACTTCAAATGTAGTTTAAAGGTTCTTCTAGATGGAAAGTCCGGATTTGGGCTTCCCCAAGAGGCTTGTATTTGGACAGGCTATGGATGTTGAAAGTTTGGGCCGATTTGGTCGATTATAGTAAAAACGGCGAGATTTGTCTAGGCGAGGCATTTGGGTGCCTCAAGAAAAAAAAATTCAACTTTTTGAAAAACGGGCGTTTTTCGGTGGCGCTCGTTTACACGCCCCCACACGCAGGATTTTATTCGGGGTTCCTGAGAACTCGGAATAAAAGCTATAATAAAAGGGTTAGTGCACACAAGATATGCAGAAAACAAGACCGCCAAAATTTACGCAAAATTAGGCCATGCAAAAAAAATTGTTTGGTTTACGGGCGAGGTTGCAAATTGAAGCACCAGGCAACCAGGCATTTTATTTTATTTTTTATTTAATTTTTTATTTTATTTAACTGACCACATTTTTTTGACATGTACCTAGCTCAAAGCTGAAAGAGTATGCAGTCAGCCTAAAAAAGTATAATATTCTGCTAATATGTTATTTATGTCGTCGAGTATTAAAAATATTTTAGTTTTTGCCAAATAACTTGTTAGTGTTTTAAGTTGGAGGTTTGAAACTTGCACCATTGAAAAGCTCGTTTCGAGCCGGTTAAAATGGTATATTGGAACGTCAAAAACGGTCAAAATTTGGCGAAAATATGATTTTTAGTGGGTGTGCTAAGAGTGAGAAAAAAAATTTGACCCGCGATAATTTAAGGCACCCGCACGCGCCTGTAAACCAAACAATTAACTTTGCATGGCCTTAACATGAAATAAAGTACACTGTTTACATAAATGTTGACTTTGCCATTTTGTATTTTTGGGGGACCAACGTTTTTGTGGCTAAGAGAACTTTAGGTAAAATGAAAAGTTACAAGTTAACATTTATTGTTTTTGCAACCATTAACTAATACTGTAAAAGCTTTCTCGTATCAGACGCTCGTGGTGAGGACACCTCAACACCACCGAAGAAAAAACCTGAGGGCAGTATTCTTCCACACCAGAAGAACAATCGTCTATATGGCGATTTCACTTAAAAATGTAAATATTGTACATTATTCCTTTAGGCATAAAGCCGAAACACTTTTTCAGCTCAGTTATGTTGAAGATGTTGAAAACACACGATATTTTTTATTTGTAACAGGTCACTACTTAGATTATTTATAAAAAATGTCCGATGTTCAAACCAGTTTAAAACTAACCTAAACTGCGATATAGCCCTTTAAAAACTAGCTGGAACATTTAATCTTTTGATTTGTGCACTTAATGCATTTTGGTAAACTTAACTTCTTGCCATGAACCCTACCGGAGCTCCAATGTTTATGTTTGTTTATTTTTACGGACCCAGTGTATATTTTTATGTCAATTTTTTATAGCATCTCCATCCAAACTCCGACCGTAGAAAACCTCTAAAACGAAAACAAACTAGCTTTCCTGTGTTAAAAACCTGCATTGTAAATAGCAGTTTCATTCCCAAAGTCAAATAATTATTCTGTGCATTACACTTCATCCCCCCCCCTCCTCCTTCAATAGTTGTGATGCTTAACATCGTAGTTTATTTTAATAGGCCTAAAAATCACGTTGTTATGAGTTGAAAACTCACTTGCACATTCAAATCCAGGCCTCTAACGTTTCCAAGTCGGCAATTCTCTTTGTCAATTCAACTTCCGCAATTCCCATCCAACCAGAGCGCTCAGCTACCCTAGCCGTCCGCGCTGCCATTCCGACTTCCGGTAGTGACAGCTCGGCCGATCTAGGTCAGTCTCTCCTCCTCCAAGATGTCCGCCTCCTCTTCCCCGCTCGTCCCCTCCGCAGCTATCCTCGGTGTCCGCGCCAACTTCCGGTAATGAGTATATAACCTCAGCCCCAGACTCACTCGTTAGCACTGCTCAGGATACTCAAAGCTAGAGGTCGCTACGCCGGTCGGGCGGGGAGATGCTGCGGTCCGATTGTTGCCATGCCGGGCAAAAGTAGTGGTTCGTATTTCAACTTAGTTTAACTTTAAAAGTTTATTTTTTGGACTTTACGTCAAAATTTATAGTTTAATTTTAAACTTAACCTTGTAGCTTTAGTAGTTAATTTTATGGTGCGTCAAGCCAAACGGCATTTCGGACGTTGGCGGCTGTAATTTAAGGGTTCACGGTCCCTTACTAAAAACCAGCTTTTTTTCATGTTTTTTTAAACACAGTTTAAAGTAAACAAGGACGGTTTGATCTTCGTGTAAGGTTGCTTTGATTAAACGCTCAGATCGACTTTGTATGTAGCCGAGGCTTTTATAATTTAAGGAGTTGACTTATCAACAGCAGCTCTAGGAGGTTTAATGCTTAGCGTATACACTTAGAAAAATAACTGTAAACCAGGTCTACTATTACTACACAGCCGAGGCTGTTCGTAATTTAGAGGGCTTTTTTGCGTAATCCCCTTGTGCCTAAGAAAATCACTGTTTCTATTTGAAATTGTTGTAAGTGAACATAGTAACTGTTCAAGTTGAATTTAATGTAAATTCCCCCTGTTATTTATGAACTAATTCAGTTGTAAATTTGCCAAATGTAAATGTAAAGTGCGGTATATTTTTTTGACATGTTTGTTTAAAAATAAAACCAGGAGTTTAAAACCCAGTTGGTTTATTCGTCCGTCGTTCGCTAGAAGTTAGTATTAAAGACGATTCTCTTCCAATTTAACTTAGCTAGCCTAATTCCCACCTTGGTAGCAGCGTTACCACTTATTATTACTAGTTAACCTACGTGATTAGGACATTGTAGCTCCATTCCCTACACCGGGACTGTAGACGTTGTGCTTGTTTGAACCCAAAAGTACCAAAAGTAATAGTAGGAAGATCCAGTTACACCAGGAGACCGGCGATGCTACAAGCACCTACCCCGTCGTAGCACTCGCCGATACAATGCTGTCCGCGCTGCTTGGTGCAGGAATATCGTACAAGTATTTGAAAATGGGGCAAAAAAGACATTTATCAAGAAACACACTAGTTTTAAAATACAAAGTTAAGTTGGTTGTTTCGTTATAACAAATAAATGAGGCCATATACTGCTCTGGTAATATGTCACGTACGAATTCTGCCTCTGCTCAAGTCTAGTAATTTTTTTTTTCTGGGATGACTGCGAAATTAACCCTCCGCCGCATTTCAATAAACCTAGCCGCTGCGATAGTGATCGGAAAATCGAATACTATGGGCACGCATAAAATGACCGGCTCTATTTACTGTTAAACTACTCCCACTGGGATGGTTTGAGGTTACCAAATAACTTGTTTACATGTTTAATTTGACACTGAAGGATTTTGAGATAAGACCCATAACTTAAACATAACAATACAACACTGGGAGGTTTTGTGGATAAAAACTAACAACCTTTTAACGACAGTGCTACGTTTTTCGCAGAGGGGTAGATAGATAGTTTTTTATAAAGAAAACCATTTCGTGTAAAACTTGAAGAAGAGCCAACCGGGGACAGATTGCAGCTCCCGTAGAATATTCCTAATGAATATTTAATTAGTGTCGTTACAGTCTTTGCCAATATTCTCCCACACAGAGAGACGTTGATAGTGACAAAAAGAGTAAAACATAGGCACTTAAAATTTAGGTGTGAAGGCCAAAACGGGAATTAATTGGGAGTTTCTTCAGGATGAGCTCCCAACTGACCAAAATGACAAAATTAAAAATGCAGGTAAAAATAATTTTCAGTCAATTTGTACTGAAACGAAACGTTTAACAATTAAATGTTTAACGAAAATGCTGCCTTGATGCAGCAACAATCACTAGATGCTTTCCAGGTTTGTCCAGTAGACTCTGAAGTTTTAAGATTTAAAATTCAGTAAATACACTATTTTCAGGTTTGGTTGCTCCTAGATGGAGCCACGGTTGTAGCGACAAACTACACATTGTTTAAAGAAAACATGCTCGTGAAATTTACTTTGTTAGATTTCCGGTTTACATGCAACGAGAAAAAAACTCTAATTTAGAGAAAAACTACTTTAGGTTAGGTATTAAACCTCTGTTTCACTGGAAATACCTATTCAGCGCTAAAGCCATAATAAATGCATTTATTTCCACCCTAGACTGATATAGAATTCGCACTAAAACATCGGTCCTACTTTTAACAAAAAAAAAGGACTGGGGGAAAACTATGTTTAGGTTTTTATTTGCTAACACACTGGTTTTAATTTAGATTAAAATCCGGCAATTTAACTTTACAAAACTCTAGAAAAAAATCAAAGCATATAGGGGGAACACTTTTAATGCCGACCTTTAAATTACTTGTTTCCAACTTATGAATGGGGGAAGTTAACTCGCGTAACTTAAGCCATTCGTCAAAGCTAAACTCGTTAATTCCGGGTTTATCTGACATGACTAAACTTTTGTTTATATTACCAGCTGACAAACTTCGTTTTATTTTGCCCTTAGGAGGCAGGTTCAACGCATTTTTCGTTGCATGTTTATGCCAACAAAGATTGCGACAGTCCATCCATTGGTCAAGGGAGGGAACTTGGGTCTCATTATCTCGTAATGGGTTGACTTCCGAAGTCTTCAACAGACCCCTTTCGTCTGCGCTTGAGGACTTACGACGATTGGCGAAGGAACTGTGGGGGGTTTGGGGCTTCACCAATCCCGCGAGGCTGGTTTGTTTACAGCGGCTCTTACATTTCTTTGATTGACGTGGGCCGTTTCTGACGGGGGGCGTAGCCACCTCGGATGGCAGAGAAGAAAAATCACGGGGCGGGGCGATTACTGGTCTGCGCTGTAGGCTTAGTTTATCTAATCCGGGTACGCCCAAAACGACATCGTAGACCGAATTGTTGACCGGTGTAATGCATGCTACTGATTTTAACACTGAGCCATCATCTAACCTTAGACTTAGATTTACCTGGTCCAATGTAAACACTTGTTTACACAAGGCAGTTTGACATTTAATTTTACGTTTTAAACGTGGCCAATTTCTTGCGAGCTTGGCACTAACTAGCGAAACTGTGCTTCCGGAGTCGCATAAAATATTAATTTTATTTTTCCCTATGCTACCGGACAGAGTACTACCCTTAAGAATTTCACTAGCATTTTTCCCAACTGGGAAACATGCGTTTGCTTGCTGGGGTTTCGAGTTAAGTTCGGGGCATTCACTACGAAAATGATGGGGAGAATTACACACGTAGCAGCGCCCAACTCTTGATTAGGGTTAGTTTTTTCACTAGCACTAATGTTTATGGCAGGGTCCCCTCCTGGGTTATCTGCTTTCACACTGACAGATCCGGCCGGATTAGCTGTCGTGTTGTGGTTACGGTTGTGACCACGCTGTTGACCAGTAGGTTTAGAACCTTGGTTCGACGCTACAGCTATGGGCTGTGTTTTGGCTGCACGAGTGGCAGTTTCGTTAGCAATCTGTTTATTGCGGGTTGTGAATTCGTCACAAAGTTGGGCTGCTTCAGCCAACTTCTCTAACTTAATTTGATCCGGGATCCATTTCATAAGTTGGGTAGGGCAAGATTTATAAAATTGCTCTAAAAGCATTAAATTGACAAGTTTGTCATAGTCCCGGTTAACCTTAGCTAAAGCTAACCAACGAGTGAACAATGTTTCTAGTTCAACGCATAGTCAAAAAATTGCTGATCTACTTCTTTCTCGAGGGAACGAAACTGAGTTTGAACTGACTCTTTTTTGTCTGGACAAAACGGGCAAGCAATTTATTTTTAACTAAATCATAATCTTGCATCTCAGCGTCTGTAAGCTGATCGCAAACTTTAATAAAAACCTCACCGACGAGGGGTTGGAGTTCCGTGACCCATTGATCTGTAGGAATCTTTTGACTAGTCATGGTTCGTTCAAAAATCTTAAGAAAACGGTTAATTTCAGTTTTAGGCGTCTACCTATTTACCAGTCGAACTATGTCGGCCACTTTACCATGTTTGGCAACTGGATTTGGGGGAGGTGGGGCAGCGCCGCTAGCTCCGTTTGGAGCGGGGTTAAGATTTAATGTAGCAGCATTTAGCTTAGCTAGCTTTATAGCTGCTTGTCCAGTTTAGCTAACTCCATAGCACTGGCACGATCGTTTATTTGGGCATCTTGGTCCCTTAAAGCTAGTTCATGAGCACGGCGCTTGTCTGCGTCCGCAATTTCAAGTGCTCTTAACTTTAATTCTTCTGCTTTTAAAAACAGTTCATTTTCTTTAGCGGCTAATTCTTTTTTAGCAAAAATAGCGGCTTCTCTCCTTTCAATAGCATTAGCTAGTGCATCGGAAAGTTCACTTAAATCGAGTTTACCGTCTTCGAGGGCTGCTTGTAAGATTGTTTGAGATTCGGCTCTAGATTCACTTATGGTGAAGCCTAGATTTAAACAGGCCTTCTTTAAGTCCTTGTTTGTTATATCACGAATGATTTCGTCTAATTCTGCCATTTCGGACATTTTGAGTCTTAATGGTTAATGTAGCGGCCGAAGCTACGATTCTCAAGGTGCTTGTAACTTCTCCGACATAAATGTGGTTTTGACCTCTAAACTTCTAGTTCGGTGTTGGTTTTTACTTTTACGGAAAACGGCACATGTATGCTACTGGCCCAGCATGGGTAACAGAGAGTCATTTGTCCTAACTGTAGGCTAACTAGATAACTTTAAAGGGGGGTATTCGCTGCCACCAGGTGGGTGTTTCTAAATGCAGCCCTAAGTTTAGTTATTAAGTGGTTTTCTTAAGAACTATAACTTCTACATTTAGTCTAACTAGCAGAAAAACAGGCGTTTTACAAACTCGTAGGTTTATTAAAATACAGACAAAATATAAAAACAATTACACTTCGTTCAACTAGGTTTACAAGAAAATAGGCTTTTAAATTAAAGCACGACGATTTTTACAACAGGAAAAATCAACAACAATTTACATGAAATTCGACTCAAACTTTACATGCGATGCAAAGAGTAAAAACTACAATTTCGATTAGAAAGAGTTTGTGGGACCTCGGGAACCCGTTATAACATGCAAACCGCGGGAATTACATGAAATAAATCTATTTGGTGCAAACCGCGGGAATTACACACAAATAGTCAAGACTATGTTTTCTAAGTCCGACCTAGAATCAAATCTTCAAATCTGTAGATCCTTAGTATTTGGGGAAGCACCCTGAAAATACGTCGTCTAAATGCAGATTTAGTGTTTAGAGTAAATTCATAACTAGAAACACGGAAAACAAAAGGCTGGTTTTTAGAAAGGGACCGTGAACCCTGACGTTATGGCGATGGGGGCCTAGAATGCCGACTGTGGCTCCACCTCCATAATTCCCTCAAAGCTAAGGTTAGGTTAAGTTTAAAACTAAAATTTCGAATGGGGTTTCCAAAATTAAATTTTCTAAACTAACACTAGTCTAATACGAACCAACTACCTTTGCCCGGCATGGCAACATTCGGACGGGACATCTCCTATACCGACTGGCGTAGTCACCTCTGGCTTTGAGATCTGATGAGCGTGTGCTAACGATTGCTTCCTGGGGCTGGGGTTATATACTCATTACCGGAAGTTCGCGCGGACGACCAGGAGAGCTTCGAGGTCTGGTTGGCTGACGGCCTTGAGAACAATAGAAAAGTCGGCAGCGCAAAGGATTTTTTGCTTGGCGCCGTTTGAAGGAATAACTATGGACTGCGTGATAAAGAGAGGCCGGTAGAGTTCAACTCATTGTTTGGAACGTGAATAAGGCCTTTAACTACTACGGATTGTTTTCTTAGATAACCACGATATTAGGCATCGCGACTATTGAAGGAATGATCTCAATAAATTCCGTCATTAACATTGGGAAGCCAGGTTTACTTTGGGAAATGGAAAGCCAAGTCGGTTTTGCTAGGAACAACTACGGAAAATTTGAAAAGACGTGTCGGTAAAATTCGTAAGATAAAATGTTGCCTAAGCTCCGGTAGTTGGGATGGCAAAAGATTACGTTAAAAGATTATTATAAAATAAAAGTTATGGTTACCAGCAAATGCTAAAACGCATTTTAAATAGTTGTGTTAATATTTGTAGACGTAAAATTAGGGTTTTTGGATGTCTGACATTTCTCAAGTGTATCTTATATCGTCACCGTAAATCTACTTAAGAAATATCAAAACAAAGTATCTGTACGATTATTATAGAGGTTAAGTACCTTCGCAGAGGAAGCTCCTCCCTACAAACACTAAACTAATGTTTTCGGCTTTATGCCTAAGTGAAAATAAAAGGTAAATACAAATTTGTACTAGTGGCGAAAATGGCGTCTCGTGCGCTACGGTGATTTTACGGCATCGGTTTCGTGCGTTTTTCTAAATGCTGTAGAATGACTTCTAGATGGAATTTTTGGGTTCTGTTTGCGGGGGGAAACAGATAAGGTTCGTGGCTATTAAGAGCTGTTTAGATGGGACGGATTGGTCCATTTTCTTGGAAGATACAGGTGTTTGAAATTGGTGTTTTTCACGGCTGAGGTGCCGAGAAAAAAAAAGTGTTCGTTGCCGAAAACGAAGTTTCCCTCAGGTTGTTGATAGTTTGAGTTGAAGTATCCTCTCAAATCGGGTGAAGAACTCGGGCCTTCTTTACATTAACGTGGTTTCAAAATAAAGCTTGTATAAATGAAACAAAAACTAAAAGCAGCCGCTTAAAATTTAACGTTACTTTTGAGTAGAGCGAATTATAAAAAAAAACTTCTCTCCCAAATCCAGTAAGATTGCACAAAAAAAAATACACTTTTAAGACCCCTAGCATTCTAGTATATGAATAGCTAAATTGCATAAATGCTATCAACTACAACACTCGGCTTGGCAGCCCTTAAGCATATCTCATGTACACTTACCCACACATTGTACAATCACTGTACGGTCAGTCTGTCCTTCCGTTCCACCGTAGTACGGGAAGTTCGGCAGTGATTTCTGGAGTCAATCGTCACTGGCGGTCTAATCCACGGGACCTCGGTGTAGCACACAAAATCCACGGCTTGGTTGCACGGAGCTTAGTTTCCTTCTCGGGCCTCTTCTCCTACAGCATCGGTTGGGATTGAGACGGGTCTCGGCTGGGGGACGTCTACTAGAAGCGGCAGCTGTTGCTTCCTGTCGCCGGCAGTGGTTGGAGCTGCGGCGGGGGTTGTACTTTTTTATAACTTTAGTACGACATCTGCTTCTTGACTTTTTGTAACTTAGTCACAGACATCTAGTTGGAAGTGGCTTGCATCCTTCTAGGCATGTAGCATAGCAGGGCGGAAAACGCTTGACGGGAACAGCACCTGTTCATCCCACCGCTGCCACCAGTTGTAACGGCGGACGCTACGACGGCTTAGGTGCTTGTAACGCCCCCGGTTTCCCTGGTGTATGTGGAGTTTCAGCTTGAGGTTAATCGGTGTTAATGACGACTTTTTACGTTATTCAACACAGCATGGACACTGTCCCAGCATGGGGGATGAAGCGCCGGTCCTAATTAAAGGGGCCTAACCTTAAACTGTCGGTATCGCTGCCACCAACGGTGGATTTAACTGTTTTACTAGCTAAAATTAAATGATGGGCTACATATTTATATTTTACACTAAAGACAATCAATCTAGCAAACGACTGAAGCTTAAAACTCCTGGTTTTATTTTTGGAACAGAGAATGAAAACACTTTACATTATAGTTTGCTTCGGACAAGCTTTTGAATTAAATTAATTAAAAGCAACAAGTTTGAATATACTTTAGTACATCGTAAAATCAGACAAACACACTTGGTTTGAATAAAAGGTTACATTTTCACAATAGAAAAAGTAATATTAGGTGCTCCCGGAGACACCCACAAGACTTGACCGTGTTGCAATTTGAATTCTGTCTCATGTACTGGCATAAAATGCTACGTTTTAGAAATTCCTTGACCTACGATGACTTACGTTATTAAAAGGCACATTGCTGCACGTATGCAGATGACCATCACAAAAGATCAGTTGATTCTGAGGGATCTGACCTTGTTGGAATTTGAATTCTGTCTTATGTACTGGCATAAAACGTGACGTCGCAGAAATTCCTAGACCTGCGATGACTTAAGGTATTAAAAGGAACATTGCTGTACGTATGCAGATGACCACCACAAAAGATCAGTTGATTCTGAGGGGTCTGACCTTGTTGGAATTTGAATTCTGTCCTATGTACTGGCATAAAATGTGATGTCGTAGAAATTCCTAGACCTGCTATGACTTTAGATATTAAAAGGGACGTTGCTGCACGTATGCAGATGACCACCATAAAAGATCAGGTGACTCTGAGGGGTCTAACCTTGTTGGAATTTAAATTCTATCCTATAGACTGGCCTAAAATGTTACGTCATAGAAATTCCTAGACCTGCGGTGACTTAAGGTATTAAAGGAACATTGCTGTACGTATGTAGATGACCACAACAAAAGATCAGGTGATTCTGAGGGGTCTGACTGTGTTGGAATTTGAATTCTGTCTTATGTACTGGCATAAAATGTGACGTCGCTGTAAAGGCAGACGCTACGACGGCTTAGGTGCTTGTAACGCCCCCGGTTTCCCTGGTGTACGTGGAGTTTCAGCTTGAGGTTAATCGATGTTAATGACGACTTTTTACGTTATTCAGCACAAATGGGTGACTGTCCCAGCATGGGGCATGGAGCGCCGGTCCTAATTATAAGGGCCTAACCTTAAACTGTCGGTATCGCTGTCACCAACGGTGGATTTAACTGTTTTACTAGCTAAAATTAAAGAAGGGCTACATATTTATTTTACACTAAAATACAATTAATCAATACTAGCAAACGACTGAAGCTTAAAACTCCTGGTTTTATTTTTGCAACAGAATGAAAACACTTTACATTATAGTTTGCTTCGGACAAGCTTTTGAATTAAATTAATTAAAAGCAACAAGTTTGAATATACCTTAGTACATCGCAAAATCAAACAAACACACTTGGTTTGAATAAAAGGTTAAATTTTCACAATAGAAAAAGTAATATTAGGTGCTCCCGGAGACACCCACAAGACTCAACAGCCGCAACTGATAAAAGTCTGACAGTATGTTTCTACATGATCTTACCGTCCACAGTTATGTTTCTAAGTTTTCCAAGTACAAATAGATCAACCTCCCTTAGTTCCCTCGAGAACTGTTCTAAGTAATAAAAAGCCCGGCAATTTTACACTTAGGCATCAGTTTGTTTCAATTTGACTTCCACAAAGATCAAACTGTCAATTAGTTCAAGTTAAAAAATCCATTTAAATTAAACTGGAAAAGTTGGTTTTTAGTAAGAGAACCACTCTGACGTTATGGGGAGAGAGAACCTAAGATGCCGCTACAGGCGTATCCACCATAATTTTCTACAAGCTAGAGAGTTAAAGTTTACAATTAAACTAAAATTTAGAATATGGGGGTCCTAAACTGAACTTTCAAAAGCTAAACTATAACATACGAACCACTACCATTGTGCCCGGCATGGCATTCTCCTTACATGGCGTCTCCACTCCCGACTGGCGTGACCTTCTCTAGCTTGAGATCTGTGAGCTGTGCTAAGATTGCGTTCTGGGGCTGGGGTTATATACACATTACCGGAAGTTGGCGCGGACGCTGAGGACAGCTGCGGGGGTCTGATTGGCTGAGGGCCTCGAGAACAATGGAAAGTGGGAGGAGAAATCGGATAAACAAAGGGACTGTGTGCAGAGCCGTTTGAAGGAATAGGGACATGTAAAGACGGAAAAGATAAGCCTGTTTTGAGTTTTACCCAATTGAACATTGGGATATAGGCCTTTACTTTGTATTATTGGCTATGGAATGAATATTTACATGTTTGCAACGTGAATAGGCTCTGGTTAAAGCTTAATACTTTGGCTTGGGTAATGCATAAAGCATTACTATTAAATTTTATAAGCTTTAACTGAAAATTGCAGTGTTATACACCACAACTAGGTTTGGCTGGGGGGGTTGGGGGGCAAAAAAGGGGGATTCGAAGTTTTTGCACAGTTTGACTTTCGGATTTGGTTTGAACAGATCTTTTATAAACATCTTTTGGGTTTTAATAGTAGGTCAAGCTATTTGGGGCATTCGGTAGGTCTCAGTCAGGTCAGAGGAGAACTAAAATAAACATATATACACTGAAAATTCGTGTCCGGTAGAATGCCAGGTCGTAGTACGTTGTAAACGAGCGCCACCGAAAAACGCCTGTTTTTCAAAACACATTTCGCCGTTTCTTTAACAATGAACCAAATCGGCTCAAACTTTCTACATACATAGCCTGTCCAAATACAAGACACTTAGGGAAGCCCAAATCCGGACTTTCCACCATTAAGAACCTTTAAACGACGTTTGAAGATCATCTCAAAGCCACTACAACATACCTTCAACATGGCCGCCATTGTAAAACTCTGTATTCTTGTATTCGCATTTTATTCCTTTTCTTTTAGGGCAAAAAGCCCGAACATACTAGCTTAGTGTATTGTATGAGGATTTATGTACAGACAACCATTTTGAAGTGTGATGTTTTTTATTGTGTTTGTCGGCCGCAACCCATATGAAAAATTTCCACAACGATCGAATTTAACTTTTAAATTTTAAACGTTAAAACGTTCACAGTAACTTAATGCGTTATAGCATTCATCTGAGCTAGTTTATTTAACCGCATTTATACTTTTATTATATTCTTTTACCCCCAGAAACGCTACCATATGTCCAAACGTATTACGACCTGGCATTCTACCGGACACGAATTTTTCAGTGTATATATGTTTATTTTAGTTCTCCTCTAACCTGACGTGAGACCTACCAAAATATACGAATAGCTTGATCTACTATTAAACACTAAAAGAATTCTTTAAAAGATCTGTTCAACCCAATTCCGAATGTCAAACTGTGCAAAAACTTCAAATCCCCCTTTTTGCCCCCCTCCCCAGCCAAAACTAGTTGTGGTGTCTAACACTGCAGTTTACCGTTAAAGCTTGTTTAATTTAATAGTAATGTTCTATGCATTACCCAAAGCCAAGTAATAAGCTTTAACAAGAGCCAAATCACGTTGTAATCATGTAAATATGGAATCC
The DNA here is from genome assembly GCA_023313725.1 of Lithobius niger. Lineage (NCBI taxonomy): Eukaryota > Metazoa > Arthropoda > Chilopoda > Lithobiomorpha > Lithobiidae > Lithobius > Lithobius niger. The sequence goes on along the minus strand of JAHWFP010116370.1, from coordinate 847 downwards.
GTAGCCAATAATTCAAAATAAAGGCCTATTTCCGAAAGTTCAATTGAGTAAAACTCAAAACGGGCCTGTCTTTTCCATCCCTACTCCTTCAAACGGCTCTGCACCCAGTTCCTTTGTTCATCCGACTTCTCCTCCCACTTTCCATTGTTCTCGAGACCCTCCACCAATCAGACCCCCGCAGCTATCCTCGACGTCCGCGCTTTCCCCCCCTCTCCAGCATAAAAACCCCCCATCTCAAAGCATCCACAGCACAGCTCACAGATCTCAAGCTAGAGACCGGTCACGCCAGTCGGGAGTGGAGACGCCATGTCCGGAGAATGCCATGCCGGGCACGATGGTGGTGGTTCGTATGTTATAGTTTAGCTTTTGAAAGTTTAATTTAGGACCCCCATATTCTAAATTTTAGTTTAATTGTAAACTTAATTCTCTTGCTAGGGAAAATTATGGTGGTGACGCCTGTAGCGGCATCTTAGGTTT
>JAHWFP010116368.1:0-36907 GCA_023313725.1 Lithobius niger | reverse complement strand
TTCAACACTGTGTGACGAGCGGACAACCTCTCATGAATCTACGAGGGCCGTCAAACCCTAACATCAAGTTCCTAATTAGTAAAGAGTTGGGGGCACACCTCTCGCGCAAATGGGATCGTGCGAGCATTGAGCAGATGACACGCGAGAAGTACAGTGGGCAACGGTTTCCACGCATTTTCAAAAACACTCTAACTCAAGGCAATGTAAAACAGAAGCAAGCACAAGAAAGGAAGCCTGAAGAAGATAGGAGAGATCGAAATTAACACCACTCGACTATAAGGCCTATCAAAAATTCGCAAAATACCGTACTGAGAGTATTTTTGTTTTTGAATTTGAGCGTTACAATTGTGAGCAATAGATCACCTCTACATACCTGGAGTGAGAAAATGAACGACGCCGCCAAGTCCAGGAAAATTGGATGCAAGACATTCGTAGAAGTTTCTGCTCCCTCCAGAGGCAAGCTAGACCAACATTTAAAATGAGATACCTCGTCGGCTGTGACATAAGACGTAGTGGATACAATTTTTTTTTTTTTGTATTTTAAATAAAATAACCGAATGGAGCTGGTCAATCACCAGTGACAGCAGCTACCACGAGACACTAAGTGGTATACGATCAGTTTCAGCCCATGGTGGAGCAAGCAAAGCAAGATGCCCGGCAGGAAGTTTAAAAAGGAATGATTCTCCAAAGAAAATAGACATTGTGTTCCGCGAAAGGTGGAGTTGTCGGCAACCACGATCTTCCGGAAACTGAATGGGTTGAATTGATGTTAACAGGTACAGCGTGCCAATCATACAGTGTTCGTGGGGCGATGGCTGAGAGTGCAAAAACAAACAGGAAGGATAAAGAGTTGGAAAGTCTTAAACAGCAAGGGACTCTTTCCAATCATCAAAGGAAAAGAGCACCTGTTGCAAGAGACGAAGTCATTAAGACGGAGTCAGGTAAGCAACTAAGAAGTTAGTAACTCCCACTCGGTTCTTCGAAGCTGTGCCAGCGAGTGGGGACTTGTTGGTAACGGACGCAGCGATGGTTGAAAAGACTGCTTACAATTCTCAGAATTGTTATTGCTCTGGTACTTGTAATTGCCATCGAATCTTTTAAAGGCAAACGAGTAATTAAGCTCCACTGCTGCCGCCAATTAAACTACGCAGCAACAAACTGAACTGTGGCCACAGTCTTCATTTTGTTTGTTACCATGAGTTAAAAAGTAGCCAAACAAATAAGACTTTTGAGTTACGCACACTGGAAAAAAAAAAAGCGAGATGGCGAAGGCAAAAAGAAAAACTATAGAAGTTGGAATTAATTGAGGAAATAAAGCCAATGAGTACACAAAAGTTTGAAAACTGCAACGTTTCGTTCCCCGAATTGGGGGAAGGGGTTATCACGTAAGAACAACTTTATACATGGCCAAAACACAAAAACTAAGACTATAAAATGCAATTCCAGAAAGCCACAAGTTCAAAGTCGTAGTCAGAACAACGTATGATCTTTTAAAATTTAAAATTTAAAAGTTGACTTATACTCACAGTTTGATCACGCAAAACCAAAAGTCAACGATTTTCAAAGGTTTTAACCTCGACTCTTTGACTTTTGGTTTTGCGTGATCGAACTGTGAGTATACGTCATGAATTTGAACCAAAGTAGAAATGCAGAGTCGACCGATTTTTCAGTATTCAAAATTAAAAGTTGAGTTCCTTACAGTCGTAACGATTCTTGACTTGCATGCTATGGTTTTAGTATTGGTGTTTTGACCATGTTTTAATTGCTTTTTTTTTCCTAACTTGGGGACGAAACGTTGCGGCTTTTAAACTAACGTGCACTTGAAAGGACATTTCTCCCAGCGCCATTTTTCTCGATCCTCCACATCAAGTACGGCCCCAAAGTTTTATTTAGTTACCGTTGGTCAATCCCTAGCAAAAAATTCGTTTTAAAATGTGGCGTCTACGAGATTTTCTGCTGAATTTTTGGCAACTTTGGTAATGATCTTTGCGTGTCTACAATAATCATGACGTTTCATTGTGTCTGGTTGTGACGACACAGTTTTTATGTCAATGCTGTCATGTGACCCATAATTCGTGTTCGAGGCCAGACGTCATTCCGCGTAGTTCTCGTGAGGCATGAGAAGACGAGGGCGGAAGTGACGTTGTAGTATTACTATGCCGAATCTCACGACGGCAGCGCACGGACATATGACTGCGCGTGGCTGTTATAAGGCAGGCCAGATGTTGCTTTAAAGGCTTTACATACTGAATTGCTTCTGATAGTTCTTCTGTCATTACTGCTTATTACACTAGGTGGAAACAAACAAAACATACTTAAGAAACGTAGGGACGTTTCTCCACCCCGATGACGTGACGTGGCTATGTATCAGAAGACGGAAATGTACAAGAAAATGTAAGCGATAATTTTAATGCGGCTAAATGCGCCGTACTAATCCAGCATTGTACAAAACCTATGTTGGTGAAGTAAAGAATGGACCTTGCCGCACACGTTCTACAAATTTTAACTCATGCAGTAGATAATAATGTACAGTTTTCCACGACTTTTCAAAACCAAAAAACTATCGTAAGAATTTGGCTTTATTACTGCACCAGAACAGATAGAACGTTTTGTTTTTCCTGCTTTCTGCTTGCCAATCTCTCCGACTCGACGTAGCAGCCAAGCTAAACCTTTCCAAAGAGGGCGTAAAAATGATTATCTGCACCCCCAAAAATAATTACTTGGCCCGGCCCTGTATCAGACATGTGTGAACCTGCCCACAAATTCCTAGTCAAAATCCTTTAGCAGAGAGAGGCAATGGCTTAGTAGAACAGACACACTATCAAAGCTCAATTACCAAAGGAACACTGGGAATTTACAGTCTCAACAACAGCCAATCTCCACAACTGGAACCCTTCCAGTAGTTTACCCGTTGGAGAAACCTTTATGACTCATTGTCGAAAGAAAGAAAACTTCTAATTAGACGCCATCACAGAAACTTTGTAAGCTATTACCATCATATAAGCACAAGGGAATGATGGTGCTTACAAGATAGTAAATGCCATCATCTATTTTTTTCCATTTATGGGTATTTAAAAACAAATACCGCATCATATATGGGACAGCAAGCACTGGTGCTGCACCCCTACCCTCAGTCCACGAAGTCCCTTTCAGAAAATCATTTCATTAAATAACCGTGTGGAAAAGAAACTGTGAAAAGAAACATGGTTGGTAAGGCTGCACCGATACCGATACTGGATCGGATCGGCTGCCGATATTCACGGTATCGGCGACTTTCGCGGAAATATCGATAACTCTGGAACCGTTAGAGATTAAGACACGCAGTGTTTTGCTCAGGAAATCACCGAGTATCTTCCTAGCTAGGTTTTAACAGTGGGTTACTATTTAAATTATTTTTATTTTAATAATTATGGGATACAATTTGGGGATACAATTTGGAATATCGTAATCGGTGCAAATTTCGTCTAAAAATTTTACCGGTTTCGGCAAAATTTTTAAAACCGGATCGGTATCGGATCAGTAAAGTTGGTATCGGTGCAACCTAATGTTTGGTTCTCGGGCATATTTTCATTCCAAAAGGAACCAGGCCGCCAGGCTTTTTATTTAATTTGTTTATTTTGTTGAAAGTAACTCGAGTCCGCTTTTACCTTCCGAAAACACTTGAATTTTAATATTATAGTGCAGCAATTGGTTAGCTTAACATACAGTAGGCATGAGTCGGTTTGATTTTCTTACTTCGGTTCCGGTTTCTTATGTCCACAAAACCGCGGTTTCGGTAATGGTTTTTGCCACCCTCCCCTCCCAACTGATTTTTCTAGTTTTTTTTTTTAACAGTAGTATATTACTAGCTTTCAACTCGCTCCTTCTTTCACATTCAGCACCGTCATTGACCATGGGGCTCGCTATGGCACCATTTTCGTCTGCTACTTTTTTTTTATGACTAGAAGCTTTGCTGTCATTTATAGCCTACTTAAATATGATAATTATTTAAAAATTCAAAACAACAAATCAATTTTTGATTTTTTGAACACTGTAAGAAAAACCGACACAAAATCAGAATCAGTGTAGGTTTTCAGTAAAAACCGAAAATTCGGTTTCGATTTTGGTTACCGACCTATCCCTAGCATATAGTACAATTATTGAATGCCAAGTTGGGCTAAATAATACTTATATTCAGTGAATTGAATTGTTTTTCTTGTACGGTAATAAATCTAGCTTGCGCTAGCAAATAAAAAGCGATGACCAGGGAGTATTTAACCACCAGGCAGGGCCTGAGAACTGACTAATTTTTTTCCCGTGGCCCAATACATTATGTCACGGGAAGATATATGTAACTGCACCGTGCGTATTCATAAATTTGGGTGAGAAGTACACCCCCCCCCGGGTGCCATAAAGCTTTGAAATGCTCCAAGCAAAAAGATTTGAGCTAACGCCGGCAACGTTTAATGTAAATCCAAGAAGAGCTAGCATAAACAAAGGCATTTAACAAAGCTTGGGCTGCTTCAAGGGTGCGTTAGCCTTACACCGCTCAGGCCCTCCCCCCTGCAAAACAAAAACAACAAAAAATAATAATAATCATACCCTATAACTACTGGTATTTACCTGGTAATATGCTGCTTTCCATAAAGATTGTTCGATGTTATGTTTAGTACAAAATTCAACATCTCCTAAGATTGCATTTTCATAACGCAACTGTATCTTCCACCTAAAAAAGTAATGTCATTGCTATTAGACACTGTAAAGCCCGATATGAAAAAGAACAGGACGAAGCAAATTACAGACCAAAATTCTAACTGAAATCTTAAGTAAAAATCACGACCACATCTGATCGGGACTACAAGCAGCCCCAAAAGCAGAACTTTCTGCCACTGTCTGCGACACCAAGTGTCGGGAAAAAAAATTGTCCGCAGCTAATCCATTTTTATCATATATTTACCCACATGTTTATTGGTTTTTATTGAATAACTTTTCAGTGCTTTACTCTATTAATCTGACCATTCCACAGATGGAAAGGTCTCGTAGAGACAATTAAAACAGTATATAGTAATGTCAAAATCGGTCTAAAATTAATGAAATGGCAGAAATGTGGGCACCATCCACAATCGCGGGTTCGGGGGCAACAAGCAAGCCCACCCTGGTGAGCTAAGATGAAAATACAAGCAAAAAGGCTTTATTTATTACGAGTCACTTATCAGAACTAGTTTCACTTTTAGTTTGAAGCCCAGTAGCACAATTTTCTTCGTACATGACCCTAATGTGTGAAAATTAATTGTCCACAGACTATCTATTTAGTAGTTACCCACACGCGTATTAGGTTTTCACTAAACAATTTCCCACTACTTTAACGTGTTGGTTTGAATCATCATCCAATGGAAAGGTCTCATCCACAAGATTAAAATGGTCATTTCTGCTTTTTAGCTTGCTGAAGCCCGTTGATTAAAACGGTGTATTGAAATGACAAAATTGGTCAAAAGTTTATGAAATGGTTGAAATATGTCTGCGGCAGCTTTGTGTCTGCACAAAAAAAAAATTATAAAAGTGCCTTTTAAGAACTATTCCAAGACCAACAGCCTACAATTTTTTCAAGACCCTTTCTTAATCGACAAACTTACTCAAATAAGAATGCTCAGCTTCACACTTGAGTAGCTTGTTGAAGTAGCTTGTTTTGACGGTGAAAAGCCAACAGAAGCTCAACAAATATTAAAATGTTCGTATTTAACGAGCGCGGAAAAAAAGGTGAGGAAAAAAGATAAGAAAAAATGCCAACTGCAAGTATGTCTTTATCTGGCACACAGCTAGGGCACTATTTTTAATAATGACCAAAAATATTATTGCTTATTTTCAAAAACGGAGATTCTTGCATGCCTGCTAATTTTTGACGACTACTCAAGTTTTCTTTTTCACACGCTCAAGGTTTTTTTTTTAACTTTGGTTGCGTCTGTCAACTTCATCTGCTTTCGAACAAATTTGAACACTCACAAAAGTGATTGTTTATAACAATAAACCTGATATAACATTCTACTTCCAAAGAACCTTGGATATCGTTATAAAGAGGTTTCACTGTGTCGGCATTGGTGAAGAAAGCATTGGATCGCATAGGATTGGTAAAAGTTGGACACAAGAACAAAGGTTTTCATGCTTTAAGATCCTTGAAACCATGCTAAATGCATCAGAAATTTTGTAAGAACTTTAAAACCAATTGATTGGGTATTGATTTGGCAGAAAATTAAATCATCAGTACACTTAGCTACTAAAGAGGACCTTACCTGATCTGTCCTAATTTCTTGTGATCCACAGCATCAAAGGGAATGGCTAAATAACAGTTAAGCTCATTCTCCAAAAGCATTGCTTCTCGAATATTCCTCTGAGCATTTGATAGTTTATGCTGCGGTCTGAAAAGTAAATCAAGTCCAGTTAACCAGCAGCAAGAATTTCAAATAGCAATAGAATATGTAATATTGTACATTTTCAATTGCAACATTTCTTTTGAATTTGTAATAGCTTGGGTGTTTTTACATCACTATCGCACGCACAAAGTTTCATTATCTCGAGTTGAGGTCTTGCAGTGCCACGAGGGGCTTCACGATTAACATTATTGAACCCTTTGTGTGCATAATTTGTCCACAAATAGACCATTCCGGGCCATAAATGCCGGGTGAAAAGTACAAGCACATAATCATCCACCTAACAAAATCATTTATATGTAAAATAGGAAAACGAATGCACCTATTTTGTGTAGTAAGGTTAGTAGCGATAGGCATAATTTTTAGGAATCAAGATGCTGCACTGAATTTACATCCTACATAAACGAAAATTTTGTGAAAGTGAAGCTTGTTTAGACTTGCAGAGGTTTGAACCAAATGAGGGGCAGATGGACGGCCTTTGCTGAAACAGTGTCCCCTGAATGGGGGGGGAGGGAGGGCCTCATTGGTCCTCCCGTGATGGCTTTCAGTATCAACATCTTCTGACATGCTAAATTGCTTACGCATTCTGTCGTTTTCATTCAGCACTGCAGTGACGTGATGAGCCCTCTCAATCTGTACACCAGAGAAGCACAGCCATTTGTTTGTTTGCACTTAACAATCCTAAATCAGAGTGGCTGGCTACTAACCAAGTGGGACGCCGGATGAAATTCCATAATCCAAAGTCTCTTCAAAAACGGTCAAAATCGTCTGATGCTGCGAAAGAGGTGAAGCCATGGCTAGAAACGACGGCTTATATTTATCCTTAACAAAATTCTTATTAAAATTAAAAAAAAAGAACGGTAATAGACATTTAAAAAAGGGTTGTGCCTAGTGTTACTGCAACCCGCAGTGATCTGAAAGCGTAATTTGGCATTCGTTGACAATTAGCAAATATTCAAAAGTAACTTCCTCATGAATACTGAATATCCATTCTACAAAAATGACAATACAAGAAAGGAGTTTTTACACGACTCCATGATCTACAAAAAGAACATTTTGCCGGCCCCCAGCCTGGCCGGTTAAAAATGGTTTCTTTTTGCCTAAAACATACTTAACCTGTTAATTTGCATTACACTGTCCCCAATGGAATGTTCCCCTGGAAGTTTCTTCCGGTGCGCAGCCGCCTGCTTGCATGTCCTACTGCGCCTGCGCGGCGCAGCCCTCCCTTATAACAGCGAGTGTGTGGACGCTTCTGGCATTTATTTTCTCTCAATGTGTTAGGCAGTGACTCGAGAGAGGAGGCAGGGCGGGATTAGGTTAAGTATGTTTTAGGCAAAAAGAAACCATTTTTAGCCGGCCAGGCAGAGGGCAAGCAAAATGTTCTTTCTTATTTGCCAAAACATCTTAACCTGTTAATTTGTCTTAACAGAAGACCTCGTCAAAGTATGGGTGGCGGGCACCATTCTGACGGGCGACCTGGGATGCAAGCAGGCTTACCCCCAAGAAATTTTTTTTTTAATTTCACACTTTATTCAGAACTTGAGGAAACAGAAATTTGGATCTCTTTCGTAGGAATTGGTGGCCCTGAAAAGGACCGTTGTTTTATGGTTCTGGCTTCCTTCAGTGGATGGCTTTCTTCTGCTTTGTTCAAGTGCTTAAGGGGCTTGACCACGGTTCAGGCTGCGACGACTGGTCCCAGCTGATGTAGTCATTGTTCTTCCCTTGACATATCCCTCAGGTAGTGGGAAGTGAAGGTTGATTGGTGACGCCAAGATGCTGCTGCCAGGATCTCTTCGATTGGAGTGGCGTTGTGGTGGGCCCATGATGTGGAGATAGCTCCGACTTCATGCGCTGTCACTCTCACGCTCTTGCTTGTGCTCTGTTTTATCGTAAGCTGTTTCGATTGTTTTTTTTGTCCAACGTAACACCATAGGGGTGGAGGTTTCGCCGTTTTGGGAGTCGACTGGAAGGAAGAGTTGGTTTTGTCCTTTGCGAATGTCTTCATGCCGTGTACGAGCTAGGTAGAAGCAGAGTGCTCTGACGGGGCAAAGGAGGCATTCAGGTTCGTCCCCTACGATGTTAGAAAGGGCCAGAAAGGTTATTGGTTTCGATGGTTCAGAAGGTTTCTGTGTTTTAGCTCTGAAGGTAGCTCTTGGGTGTAATATGTGACAGAGGAGGAATTTGGTACAAAAATGCAGTATGCGGGGTGGGCCGAGAGGGCTTGGATTTCAGAACAACGTAAGCTAGCTACCAGGGTTACTAGGAAGACAGTTTTCCGGGTCATAAGATGGAAAGAGCTGTCTTGCATTGGTTCATATGGCTCTTCCATGAGGGAATATAGGACAAGAGAAAGATCCCAGTCGGTGACTGTTCGTCTGGTTGTCGGACGTTCGTTTTCGAAAGATCGAAGTAATGCGGAGATTCGGTAGTCGTCAAGTAGTTGTGTCTTAGTTTGCCGCTTTGAATACCGAGTTTAGCGCAGAACAGTAGATGAGGATCGTTGAACCTTTTAATTTGTGGATGTTGAAAAAGTCACTGAAGAACTTTAGATCAGGTAAAGAGGGATCGATTGGATTAGTTTTCCTTGTGATACACCAATGAATCCATATGGATCAGTGACTGTCATACATGTGGTTTGAGTCTCTTGTTGCCTTTGATGCGATGCGTTCGGCTTCTTAGCGATGAATTCCAGCCTTCTTGAGGAGTTTGACGATAGTAGCCACCCGTGCGAGACTCGGGTGTGGTTCTGTCCCTTTCTGTTGTGACAGAAGATCTGGTAGAAGAGGCACACTTCTTGGAGTGTCTACTACAAGGTCTAGGAGGAGTGGGAACCACGCTGCTGATGGCCAAAGTGGGGCTATTACGAGGAAGAGGCTCTGGCTTTCTTCTATTTTCTGAGGGACCTGTGGTAGCAATTTGAAAGGAGGAAGTAGGTATGCGTATAGGGTGTGCCGTGGAAACCTCAGGACGTCGACTGCAATTGCCTTCTCGTCCGGAATCGGGCTGATGTGGGGAAGTCGGGCATTGCGCTTCGTGGCGAATAGGTCTAGCATCGGAGTACCCCAGATGTTGAGATATTCGATGGTGGTTTCCGGCGTGACAGACAATCTGCAATCACATTCCTGTTGCCTGGAATGTGTAAGGGCAGAAGGCTGATGCTGTTCGGGATACATAGATTGAAGATTTCTGAGGTCAGGCTGTGCAAGGTTCTTGATTTCGTTGCTCTTTCCATGCGAATGTAGGCCAGAGCTGTCGTTGTCGGCTTGAATCTGTACGACTTGGTTTTGGATTTGGGGCCGAAAGTGTTGGAGGGCAAGGAGAATTGCTCGTAGTTCGTGAATATTGATGTGGTCCTTGATGGTTGGTGGCCATAGACCTGAGATTTCCTGGTTGTTGAGGTGGGCTTCCCAGCCGACTTTAGATGCATCGGTGAAGATGAGGTGGTCGGGGAGGGGTTCGTGGAGGGGCATCGTTTTTGTGAGGTTTGCTATGTCTGACCACCATAGGAGAGTTTCGAAAGGGAAGTCGTTAAACGGTATTTTCTTGTCCAGATGGGTTTGGTTGATTGACCAGTTGTCTATGCGATGAAGATGGAGAGGGGTCAGACCATCCAGCGGCCGTAAGGAACGAGATTTGCCATTGCGTCCATCTTCCCGATGAGGAAGTTTAATTCCCGGGGAAAGAAGCTTGTTTGGTTTCGGAATAGTCGTATGTGTTGTAGAAGGTCTAAGGAGGGAGAGATCATTGCTGATCGTAGATTGAACCCTGCTCCGAGGAAGGTGAAAGACTGGGCTGGGGTCAGGCAGGACTTTGCTTGATTTACCCCGAATCCCAGTTGGTTTAGAACGGAGATTGTCTTGTCTCTGTTGAGTTCGAGCTTTAGTGGGTCCGGGTCATTGAGTACCCAATCGTCAGGCAAGCGCTGGCCTGGATTTGTTGTTGATGTAGGTCAGGATTGGTTTCAGAACCATGGTAAAAATTCTTGGTGCTGCATTTAAGCCGAAGTGAAGACAGCGGAATTCGTAGCCCTTTTGGTTGTAGATTAAGCGAAACAGGTGGGTTAACGCTGGGTGTAGCGGGACATGGAGGTAGGCGTCTTCCAAGTCGATTGAGACTGTCCAGTCGTTTTGTTTGAGCAAAAGACGGATTGAGTCTAGGGTCACCATTTTGATGCGGTCGTTGGAGATGAATTCGTTTAGAGGTTTCATGTTGAAAATTAGGCGTAAGCCTCCTGATTTCTTTGGTCGGGTGAAGATTGTGCTGTAGAAGCCCGGGCCTGGGTTGTGGCATACACTGATGGCGTTCTTTAGCAGGAGTTCCGAGACTTCGAATGAAAGGGAATGCGTAATTGGCGGGGCAAAATCCCAAGGAGGCCGGCTGGTCAATGGGGGTTGTGTTTAAAGTTTCGGGCGAAAACCGTGTTTTATTGTTGAGAGTATTTCCGAATTGCGTGTTAGTTTTTGCCAAGCAGAGAAAAAGTGGCGGAGTCTTGCACCGACCGGAAAGCAGAAGACGTGAAAGGCGTCATTGCTGGTTTTTGCGAAAGGAGCTTCTGCCCCCTGGTGACGAGTGGGGGCTGCGGCAATCAGGTGTCGAGGCGCGCTTGTGCTGGTTACGTTGGCCGGAACGGGAATGTGGAGGGTCAGCCCGAAATGGCTGCGGGTTCCATGGTTGGGAGGAAGAGCTTTCGTTCACCCGATTTGAGGATGAGGGAGCGGCGGGTTTGTTCCAATCATCTGCTGGGGGGCGAGGGTTGGGTTGGGTTCTTGTGAAAGGGACGATTTGACGAAAGGCCGAGTCTTTGTGGCTTCAGTTTCTGGGAGACGTCCAGGTGTGGAGCGAAAGTCGGGATTAACCCTCGGAAAAGGGTGTCTGACTAGTGGATAGGCTGGTTACGAAGCCGGTGACATGTAGAGACGTAAAGGTTGTTGGCTGACGAAAGAGCGATTTCCCGAAGGAGGAGAGTGTTGTTGAATAAAGCCCTAGTTGCCCAGTTGAGTGAATGATAGGTTGCAAAACTTGCTTTCTGGAAGTGTTGAGAGATGAGTGACGAAAGGTTGAGAATTTCTTCGGGGCTTGCGTCTGATGAAAGCTTCTCGCAGAGGGCGTTGACGGCTGTGTTTAAGACGTCAGATTGCGAGGCAGCCCGTAGGCTTAGGCGGAGACATTTATCGCTGTCGTAGAGAACACAGGTCGGGATTTCAGCTTTCTTCCATCTTTACTTCTCCGTAAAGAAATTCACATTCTGTGTAGGTGTCGAAATTGCGGGGATTCGTGGCACCGTCTCCGTGCGGGCGAAAGAAGCTGCTTTCACGGCAAGAGCTGGGGGCTGGTGGTTCTTTGTTCGGGATGAGGGGGTCACCTTTGCCAAGCAGGGAGCCTTTGTTGCGGAGAAGGCATGTTAGAAGGGTGGTCGACTGGCCGAGGAGGTTGCGGGGTTTGGAGTCCTCGTCGCGAAGAGCGAAACCAAACCCGGTCTTCAGGCCCATGTTGATGACGGGAGCGTCGGCGGTTTGTGACGGCTTGAAGAGAAAGCAATTCGGAGCAGTTTCTTAAGACCGTTTTCAGTAGCGAGGCCAGCAGGATGGTGGGGTCATCAGCTGTGTCGTCCATGAAGTGGATTCGTTTCTGGGACGTTGGTTGGTTGAGTGACAAAAGCTGGGCTTGAGCCGGTAGTTTTGGGAGTGGGTTTTCCGGGGGAGGTGCCGGAGTGGTAGGCGGAGCTGCGGTCTTACGTTTTTTTGGGCTGTGTCAGGAGAAGACAGAGGGCCACGTTTGTGGCTGTCATGGCTGGCAGTTGATGCAACCAAATCCTGGGTGCGGGCGTGACGGACGGAGGACGTACACGACGGCGGCAACATTGGGGTGTCTTTCGTTTCCCCTTTTAGAGCTTCGTGGACCATGTGGCGGTCCTCACTGAAGCCCTTTCGAGAAGAATTTGACGAAAGATCCAATGGAGAGTTGGGGGCCGAGGCGGGTCGGAGACGGCAGTCACCCGGCGAAGATTTTTCTTGGCTTCACGATAGTTTTCTTTCGCCAGTTGAAGTTCCTGCCGGAGAGACGAAAGGCCCAATGGAGAAGCAGGAGGAGTCCGTTGACCGGCTTGAAGCGGGGACTCGTCTTGCGCAGCTTCATGGACGAAAGGAGCATTGGTAAAGGTTGCGGGAAGAATCAGCCCGTCGGCGACGAGGTCTAGAGCAGAGACCCAGCGGTGACCGAGGACGAAAGGAAGAGCAAGAGCACGAGCGGCAGATGAAGCGGAGGCTTCAGGAACGGTGGCCATCTTCGGTGAATCCAAATTCCGACGAAAGGCGGGGAACCAAGGAGCGAGGCGACGCGAGGAACCTCAGGAGGAAAATGAATGCCGGAAGCGTCCACGGTCTCGCTTTTATAAGGGCGGGCTGCGCCGCGCAGGCACAGTAGGGCATGCAAGCAGGCGGATGCGCACCGGAAGAAACTTCCAGGGTAACATTCCATTGGGGGCATTGTAATGCAAATCAACAGGTTAAGATGTTATGGCAAATAAATTAAAATTTCAGCAGCATCAAACAAGGCGGAAAACGTAATGCATAACTTACAGGTTTTGTGCTCTGTAGCCAATGTTGAATTTTGTGGAATCTTCAGCTTTCCCAGAGTTCGCACAAAGATACACACAGATAATTCAAGAATTTTCAAGGAATTTTTTAACAAACGTATACTTTTTCGAGGATTTTTCAAAACTAATACATTTTTTTTCCATTTAATCAACAAACTTGATCTCACCAAACACTAAAATGTTTATACTTTAACACTTTCGCAACGCTGGACGTACTCCCACACAAATGTCACAGATTGACGAAGTCCTTGAGTTTGTAGTAACTGCTACATCAAGCCTACCAGTACGTCCATTGCCAATGACACCTAGCACATAATGTTTAGTGCCAATTTCTGCCACTAGAGGCCACCACCATACAGTACAACAGTTGCAAAGCTGTACCTGAGTGTGGCTGTCTTGCCTATCTAGTGTCTTGGTACAAAGATGGCAGCCATGTACCTTTCTAGTATTTTGTTATTTTACCCAGTTTTCTTTTGTTTACAAAAAATATTTAAAACTAAGTAATCAGAAAATCATTGGTGCCACTGAAAAGTTTGTACTTTTATCTGCAATTTTCAGAAGTAAAAATGTTAAAAACAAATTTGGAACGATTGTTCACGATATTTATGCAACAGTCAAAATTGGTCAGTTGTCTGCGACATTTGACGTTTTTTTGGTCAGGAGCGAAAGTGTTAATCGTGGGGAAAAACACAGACGGAAAAATTTCTTTGGGTGAGGGGGGAAGCGGGTGGCTTTAATACACTTCGTAAACTACAGTATGAACTATGACAACGAGAGAAGCAACAAAATTTAACCCTTTAAGGATTGCATTTGCGCTAAGGGCTTGTAATTGACTTGTAGGAAAAAAGACGTAGGCTAGCTTCTCGCCAACTTGAAGTAAGGGAATGAAATCTGTCTCGTATTTTTCCTTAATGATCTGGCATTCATATCCCGTTTTTTAGTTTTACTGTAAATGGTTGGAAGTATTCCATCTGGCCTGTACAAGAGCTGTAAACAATGATTAAAAGCGGGCACATTTGGGCGCACCCATCCCTAAAGGTTTAAAAGATAAGCCCAACAACACTTTACGACAAACATGCAGGTCATTAACAGAGACAAGTGATTTCCCATTATCGCAGAATTAACAGTAATAGTTTTAGCTTGAAATTTCTAAGTGTTATGCCAACCTTACCATGAATGGTACTATTTTAAGAATCGCGGAAAGTTTTAATTTTTGTGGAAATCCCAAATACTCGCGGATTTTGTCTCATTTTTGGCTTTTTTCAACAATTAGGTATTCACAATATCAGGTAAAGGCGTAAATTTAAACTTTTACGTGAATTCTGTATCGTTGAGATGCACACAAATTGTTGTGAACACACAACTAAACCTTTTTAGCAGTTAAGCAACCGATCATGTATACACCAAAATTTAACTTTTTTTTATTTTTTTTAAATTGGCGGCGGAAAACGACAATTTGTTCCCGCAGAATGTTGGGATTGATGGCCGTGGAAAATCATCGTCTCTGGTTATTGAATAAATTTCAAGTTGGCATTCACTTTGCAGAAAACTAGGGCATTATTTTAAATTACGATAAAAAAAATTAAATTCACTTTCAGGATGCAATTAATAATTTCAAAGAATTCAAGGCTTGAATCGTACGGGCAAAATCTACCATATCCTGCTATCTAGGACATCTGACAAAATCACTGTCATCATGCAGACAAAAGCCGACAAATCACGTAATTTGTTGTACATTTTCACCTAAAAATGCACTTTTCATCAGACAATTTTACTTTCTGAATAACTGACATTTAGGTAAATTTTGCATGTATGGCTTGAATTTGCTAACAAATTCAAGCAGTTCTGAGGACTTTTAAGCACCTTTTACAATCCCTGGCTTTCCAAGTAAAATAACATTAATTTGTCTTGGAATTTCAAGCAACTCTCTAATATGGAGAGGGTTGTTTTGCAGTGAATAGTTATTTAAACCAAATTCTAGGCCTTTTACAGGCTCAGAAGTACCACTTACCATGCCATTTTCAAGCTCAGTATTCTAATTAAATAGATGTTTAAATTAGGCTATATTTTGTTTTAAATGCCGATGCTGTAACCAAAACAGTAGAAATCATTCAAATCATGGAAAGTGAGCAAACAACGTCGGGATATGCATCCCGAAGAGACAAATTTGCATGGGTGCTGCACAATTTTTTTCGTCAACTGGCGGAAAGTAAACCAAAAGCTTTGACAGGAATGAATGGTTTCAGCCGATTTATGGCAACAAAGTATTTTTTTAAATAAGCGCTCCAAATTGTTCCTTAAAACATTTCTGTTACATGCGCAAATTCCAAGCTTTTTCACTCTAATATTGAGTCTGTTATATGATTTGCCGAACACCAACTGCAACATTTGGTCTCGCGACTGAAAATTTTGTTGGAACCTGTCTCAACGTCCTGCAGGATTCTCCAAAACCATACCAATTAGCTGAGCGCCACACACCGTCTTGAGGCGTCTCACAACACGGCGAAGCTCTTTTCGTTTTCGCCTCACAACCAGACGCATTAAGACAGATTGATCTGTAAATGCGCCACGCTCAAAACAAGTGGTTTGTTTCATGTTTTTTTTTCATGTATGGAAGTTTTCCCATTTCGGGGGGGGGGGGGGGGGGGGATAGTTTTACGTAATGATTTAGGAATTTTGTAGGCTCAATGTTTCAACTGCTCCAAGATAGATGTACCCTGATCAATTGACAATGGTCTGGGCAGTAATTTTACTATGCAAAATAAAATGTTATTTTAAAATAAGTCTGTCGAACCAAACACTGATTTTAAAATCTACAAAAAACTGGAAACAAATTACCAGTTCTTTATACTAGTAAACAACAAACAACCAACCTAAACAAGCTAAAGGCTAAAAATTAGAATGCTTGATGTGTGACAAAATGTTTCTGCTCTCTCTCCACCAGACGCAACGTCTCGTGACGTTTTGCCTCGCAACATCTCGTCATGTTGCGGGGAATTCCCTCCCAGCTGGCCTTGCCTTGCATCACACCAAGCTTCCACGCCTTCCACCCGCACCAGTGATCACGCTCACTCGCTCCGAATCGTAATGGCGACAACATGGCAGTGAACAAGGCGGCCGGCAACCCTTTCAAATATCAATCTAGTAGCAGTCGCCACTTGGCCAGTAGGCTAGACCTTACAAAGCACTCGCCATTTCACAGTTTGTACTCGCCACATACCAGATACGTCTTGTATGATGCAAGGATTCTCTAATTATGCATTAAAATTGTGCAGTTTTCTTAAACTCTAGTATTAATGCAGAATTAATGCAGAAATAAATCTGAGCATAACGCCGCAAACCGTTGGTGTCAACTTGTACAGTTCCAGAGATACCCCTTTTTTAGTGGCATGCTCTGTAGCTAGTCGCCGTTTTGACGAGTAAGGTTAAATTCCAAGTCGCCAACTGTTGATTGACAGTCGGCCGGCAGGAAGGAATGCTCTATGACAGAACCCGTAGAGAAGTGACCGATTGATGTCCGAGAACTGGAATAAACTTCTGACCATCAAACAAGTCTTGTAATTGTGAACATTGGCCAGACACGAGTTCGAATCGGGAAACTGACGGCAACGAAGGCTTCAATCAGCTTACCTCGTAGCCCCGAACAAGATAATGAAGTACTGTAATCCAGCACAGAGTTGTCTGGCGAGATGTGAGCTGCAACAATCACACGATAAATGTCGCACTTGGTGTGTGGCCAGCCTAATTCCATCCATTACAAGTCCTGAAAAAGGCATAGGTCTAACCAAATTCGGTTCAGTGTACTAACCAGTCGAATGTTTAAAACAAAACTACTGACGTTAATTTTGTATTGGGCCAATCATATAACCAAGAAATATTTCACTAGCAGTAGTTTGACTTATAGGCAAAATCTACCAAATTGTCTGGTATCCAAAATGTAAGTATCTGATTGTTTGAAGTATTATGAGCGCAATTTATCATATCACACATCCTTAAACACAATTCAGGAACTATAGAAAACAATGAATGGCAGTTGAATAAAAAAACAAGAACTGTTGAAACAGCTTATCAAACACAACACAAACTTACGGAAATCCTCTCACTTCTGCTGGCACAGGTGGTGACGCTACAGGTGGTGACGCAAGAGGCACTGGTTGATAATATTCCACATGTGGAACAGAATATCCTGGATGCGGATACATGTACGTAGGGTACATGACTGCATGAGGATCCACGCACAATTGTGCGGATGGCGAAGGCATATCCGAGATACCCGAATATGGATCAGACTGGCGACGATACATATGATGAGGCATAGTGTTCGGTTGGTATGTCACCACTTGCGGCATGGAAGGATTATTAGGATCAAAAAGATGCCGATGAAGCAAGGGAGGGGAATGTGCAGACGACGGACGAATGATTTCAGCATTTTCCAGATGTCCTCCTAATGGATGGTTTGGCAAGTGAATTATCCCTCCACTTTTGGCACTCGATCGCGAACTTGGGTTTGCAACTTCTGAAACGTCACGGTGCTTTCGTGCGTTTGATTTTTTGTGACCCGATGATGCCCCATCAGTCACTTTTTTCTTCTTTTTTGATGCCTTATTTCGCCGGTCTTTTAGAGGAGACACTGGACTCTCAGGATCCGACGTCTCGACTTCGCACGACGGCGATGAACGATGGGCTTTTCGTTGAGTCCTGTGGCTTGAATGACTACCAGTATGGATATGCTTCCTGTCTGACACGTGCTCTTGTTCTTTGGCACGTTCTGCCCGCTCCACTTCCTCGCCCCAATCCAATTTAGGGCTCGATTTGGGGCTGGGAGAATCTGGCTCTTTGTCGTTTCTCTTTCCAGAAACATGTTCATTACTCCTTTCAACATCATTGTCAAAATTACTGCCTGAAGCAGAAGCATTGGTACGACCACTACGCCAATTGTCTTTGGGCATTTCTGTCTTCAGGCGCGTCACACCTGTTAGCCTGGATTCAGTAGACTTATGTCGGCCATTATCAAGCTTTCCACTGTTTGTTGGCTTAAATGATTCTCCATCATCAGGCTTTCCACTGTTTGTTGGCTTCAATGATTCACCATTATCAGGCTTTCCACTGCTTGTTGGTTTAAATGATTGTCTATTATCAGGCTTTTCACTGCTTGTTGGTTTAAATGATTCTCCATTATCAGGTTTTCCACAGCTTGCTGGCTTAAATGATTCTCCATTATCAGGCTTTCCACTGCTTGCTGGTTTAAACGATTCTTGATAAACTCGAGATTCCGCTGAAGTCTTTGATTCGTACGGCAATGCAGTCAACGCTAAAGAACTTTCCTTGACCTGCTTAAGGAAGGGAGAAACTCGAGCATCTTGACTGTCAGTCTTGGTAGGAGACACTTTATCCAAATCATCCGTCTTTAAATCTTCCCTCACCCCGATTACATCTGCAGAATACACCTTAGTTGACAATGCTGATACCGCACCATCATCGTTGACTTGTTCTTTGGCAAGTTTCCCTCTCCCTCTGCCACGCCTTATTTCGATATCAGCAGCGTGTAAACTAGCAGATGCCTGCTTAGCCTCGTCTTGCGTTCTGGATAGCTGAGATACAACACTAGCGGGAAGAGGTTCTACTAGGATATGTTTCGGTCGTAACCAATCGGCATCTTTCGAAGCCTCGTTCATTGAACGGACTTCTTGCTTCTCTGTTTCCTTCTCTTTGCTGGCAACTTCTTGCTTCTGTTTTTCGTACAGTTCTTTGAGACGCTGCTGTTTTTCGTGGTAGTCATCTGGTATGCTAGATGATTTGCCACTCGTGGTTTGTTTGGTTACAACTCTCGCTTCACTTGACTTTATATTTGTTTCCGGTATACTAGATGATTTGCCATTTGTGGTTTCCTTGATTACACCTCTCGCGTCACACGGCTTTACATTCGTTTCCGTTATTTTCGGCACACTAGTCTTTTCGTGAGAAGCTACAAAGGAATTAAGAGAGTCAGTTGAATCATCACTCGATCTCAGTTTCGAGTCCCCAGGTAATTGCAGCTGACGAAATCTTGGGGGATGAACATAATTATTTTTATATGAACCAAGAAGTCCATCTGAGCGCTCAGCTCCTTCACCAGGTCCACGATTCGTATACCGATTTCTCTCACCTGCTTTTAAGCGATCCACACTTTCAGCGGAATTGTTCGAATTACGTAAATTAGGGTTCTGGTGCAGAGGAGCAGCACTATTATTTACACTACCTTCACTTTTTAGTGGTTTTCGCAACGAACTGGACCTAGGTGCATGTCTATCGGATGGAGAGACTTTGTCCACATGATGAAGAGAAGAAGAATTGTTACACTCACTTGCGCTTCTCCGCGATTGACGGTTATTTACTCTTGAATCCTCGGTCACCGAAGTTTGGTACGTGGGGTTGTTCCAGTTTTTCAATGACGTATCACGGTGACGTTGCACATTATGTGCCGAGTTAACGTTACTGGAGGGTACTTCTTCAGCTTCAAAGTATCCCAACATGTGGCCAACAGCAAAACTTTGGCTAATTGGCGGTGAACAGCTGGCAGAAACCTTGCCAGGCTTCCTGTTCTGGTGATCAGACGACTTTCCTACTCCAGTCAAGGTATTTGCACCCGCTCCATCAGAGATGCGATTCGAATTATCGGGAGAGACGGTTTTCTCTTTGCCGCTTCCCATTTGCAGACGAGCTTTTGGCATATAAATCTCCTTGTCAGGTCGTCTTTGGCGGACTTTCTTGTCCTTATTGAACACTTGCTGTTGCTCCGGCGACGACATTGCTCCCGTCTTGTCGAAAGACTGCTGCTCATTTTCTGAAGACAGTGAAGCAGTTTTACCAGCACTGAGGGACGGACTCGAAGGAGGGGTTTCCACAAAGCCGTTACTGTGAATGGACCTGTCTTTCTCCCCACTTTCACTGTCGTTGCCAAAACTGCACGACTCTGTGCTTTGTCTCTCTTTTCGTTTGGGTAATAGCCCGTTGCCTGGGCGATAAAGTTCAACTTGTGGTTTACGGCCATTCGTCTTTGAACCTGTATCCTCTTTTTCCTGGGAAGCTGTTGGAGCTTGTGATAATGTGTCGGGAACAGACGCTAAAATGAAAGTAAAAGAAGAAAATAAGAACCTTGCCAAACCGAAAAATTGCAAAACAATTTAAAGTTAATTCTGGTGATTTATTATCATTACAAAAAATAAAAGTCCTTTTTAAATGCTCTTAATCAGAAAATGAAAACAAAAATTAATCAACCTAGCTGACACGCACGCTTGCACACATGACTGCCCAGAAATCTGATGGGGCCTACAGTTCCCCATTTTGTGTGGGCCGCCGCACACCTTTCGTGGACTGATCTGAAAACCTTTTGTTTGTGGTATGCATTTCGAGTCAGTTCAGGTACGAAGTACAATATGATGGGCAGCACAGCCCCTCTTAAACCAACTGAACATACTTTCTCCAGTTTTCTTTTTCAGCCTGAGCTGATGGGATGCCCACCCCACACGCAACATTTGACGAAATGGAAAACAGTGCAGTGTGGCATGGCGTTTGGACGTGACTTTCTCTACTGCGTGTAAGAGAAGACTGACCTTCAACTTTACAGATAAATTAAATCGCAAGGATCCCAGTCAACTTCAGTGAATAAAAAATCGGAAATATAGAAATTTTTTGTAAAAAAATAGGAGTTTTATAGGAAAACCACAATATATTTATAAGAGGTTTATAGGAATTATTAGCCTGGATGCAGTGGTTTGTTTCTGCGATTTAATATTGTTTTGTTTTAAAGACAGCCACTTAAAGGGCAATTACATCCATTTTGACATGCACGTGTTACTTTTGGACCACTTAAACAATAACTAAACACAAGAATTGCGGTAAGAATACGTTACGTACGTCCGATACAACAATATAATTACTGCAACACCAAAACACGAGACGGGGGCCGCCATTGTTTTGCTGGAACGCGCAGAAATTAATGGCGACAGATGGTAGCCATCGATTTCGACACGCAGCCGAATGAGATAGCTCTATTGGGTGTGAGAGCTCAAGCGACCGCCGGCCTTAACTGGCCACTACAACTGTCGACAAGGTAAGGCCAAAATTATCACATGCATGTCAAAATGGATGTAATTGCCCTTTAAGCAAAACCCAAAATCGTCCAAGTTCCACAACTTAAACTTGCAAATTTTCGACTGTCTGTACTGATAGTCTTCTTCAGTGGACTTGGGAAAGTTCGTTGGTGGTGGTTGTTGTGCAAGTCTCATGACGGTTGCCTGAAGAGGACTATCAGTACCAGAGACACGTGTTTTCTGCAATTGCAGAATTTTGCAGAATTTCCGCGACTTCGTATATTATGTATTTTTAAATTTCCATCCAGGAGTTGATACGTGGGTTACCACAGGAGTTAATGAACCAACCTTAGTGTCGCGGAATTTGCAGAATCGAGGATTTTTTGCAGAAAATTGCAGAATTGGGGTATTTTTTACTGAATTGCCAAATTTGGGGAAAAAAAATTGATTTAATGCGGCATGGATGTTATTTTAAAATGTGTACCAGGTGAACAAATTTTGTAATTTCTACACAGGTCAAGAAAGTAACTCAACTTGGTGCCTCATTTTTCAAAATACAGAAAAATAATGCATTATGGCTTCAATTTTACACTTACTTTGAGTCGCAGAATTTCAAAAATTGGAGGCAGAATCATTACCTTTTCGCTGCAGAAAGAATCGCGGAAATAGTCATTAACTTTTCGCGAAAAACACGGGTCTCTAATCAGTACAGATAATGAAAAATTTGCAAGTTTGAATTGTGGAACTTGGACGATTTTTGGTTTTGCGCAAGTGAGTGTCTTTAATATGAACTTCAACCAAACAAAAATTGCAGAATTAACAGTATTTTCAATTATTGTTTTGTTTTTCTACAATACAATATACAAGACAACAAAAAATGTTTGAGTGCATATACATAGTCAGTAGGCTTCATGCATCATTCAGCCATTTTAAAGATTTTGTTTTAATTTTTTAGCACATAATTTGTCAATTAAGCTTTGTTTTTTCTTTTGTTTCTTTCTGGTTTCTTCGCGTAGTGCTACACCTGTGTGCTCAACTTATTTTGTGCACTTTGTAGCATAACTTGTGCCACAGCAGCACCTTTCAGGTCCTTATTCTTGAGCGCATTTGCTAATTTTGCATTTGCCTCCTTCACCAGACTAGAGCCAATGTCAATAGTTTCAATGTGTAGCATTTCCTGTTGGACCAATTGTTTTTCCTTATGCTTTGCATTCTTAAACTTAAGGTTCTGCTTTGATATCTTCATGAATGAACTACAGTCGACTAACAGAAAAACGAGCCCTAGGCTAATCATTAAAGAACAGAATTGGAAAACAAAGACAACCAAATAAAGACCACATCAAGAAACATGCCACAAACAGGCTAATAATTGAATTCTGAACTGAAAAATATAGGAAATATAGGAGCTTATCACGATTTATAGGAGCTTTATAGGAATCCAATTAAAAAAAAAGGGTCCACTACCGCAGAAGCTCCGAGCAAGATCGCTGGCCTATCTAGATTCCGGCGCGTGAAGTTTAGAAAGGTTTAAGATTTTGATTGCGGTTTCTGGTGTTATGTGGTTAGTTTAGGTTAGGTTAGGTAAATTTGGAAAAAACTGACCTTATTTTCGAGAAACAGCGACATTATTTACCCTTTACACCAACGGAGATAGTACAACCAACATATACAGATCGATGGTGGACGCGCTTGGAGCCGCTGTGGAAGTGGTTCCAAAAAAAATAGGAAATATAGGAGGATTGGGGTCCCTGAAATCGCCGAAGAACCATTACATGATAGGGAACATAAGGGCTCCTTCCAGATCCCAACTGCGTAGGGCTACACACCACGAATTGTATGAAGGAAAATCCGCCAATGGAGGGTGCAAGAGAATGGTTTAAAGAGCCCCAGCCAACATTCAGTAATTTTTGAAAGCCAAACGAAGCCTTTACAGCAAAAATGGTATAGGAAAAAGTTGTTCAGTGGATAAATTTAGGTAATTCTAACACAACGGGGTACGGTTTGGGCCAGACACTCCCCACAGCCCAAAAAAGCCGGCACGTATCCCGAACCTTACTTTCATACGCATCTTCAGTCTTGTTCAAGTTCTTTCAGCTTTCAATTTTATCACACAAAAATCTATATGCGATTTTGAACAAACATACGGTAATAATTGGATGTATGAAGAGATATGGTGTATCGTAAAGCTAATTTGTTCCGCAGAATGCCATAAACTTGTACCGAAATCGCTATCACGATAGAAAATTGTACAATAGGCTACACAAAAACAAAATACGTCATAACGTAACAATAACAACAACGCACAACAAACCATTTCGTGGGCCGATATGTCAGGTGACAACTTGTTGCTTATTGTTTTTGTACTTAATGTTTTTTGTTAGGCAATTGATAAAACTTTATTTTGATATCGATACGCCACTGATGCGGTAATCTAGATTTTTAAATCCCAAACAAAACAAACTCGTTGACTATCTGAAAAATGAAACCCAGGATCATCTCCACAACAAACACCAACCACGCGACAAAAGGTGGCCGGAGGTTCTCTTTTAACAGCGACAGAAAAGTAGTCAACTGTTCAAACGTAACCAGAATGGATCAAATATTACCGCTATCGTCAGAAATCTTCATTTTCTCAGCCATTTCCACTAATTCTCGATGTGTAATTCTTACAATAGCAACACCACCACCATTTGACTGTTCCGCCATGATGCAACACGAACGCAACTACAGCGCCACCGCAAATACCAAATTCAACGACGCTAAATTTAAAGAAATATTTTTGCTTTTTGATATATTTTAAAATATGCAAAACATATTCCAGTTTGTCATATATTCAAAAAATCAGAATAAAGACGCATTTTATATTGTTTTAAATAAAGGCTTTGTTTATTGACCGATTAAAGCTGTGTTCAGCTTACCAGCTGAAACTGATTAGCGGGTTATCTATGCGCAGTTTTGTGAATACATAATGGTGTTTGTACGGAGCCCTGTAGGCGTCCTATATAATTTATTAAGTCAATGAGTGCACACTGGCTGGTTAGACGCAAAGATGGAGCGTCCTACCATATATCATTCTTCTTTGGTTAGATGTCCCGTGCGATCCGTTGCTCAATGATGACGTCACCAGTAGACGTTCGGCGTCGGTGCTTTCCGTGTGTTGGAATCCCGAAACAAAAAATTATCAATAGATCGCGCACACCTACATACCCCAAGTTACTCAGTAATGCCATTCAGTTTGAATTAACCTTATAAACTTTCAGAAATAAAAGAAATTCAAGCTCTACGTCTATTAATTTAAACTTTGAGTAAGGTTCTCGATGGATACCAAAATTGGCGTTAATTAGGGATTTCTGGTGTCCGTGATCCAATTCGTTACATGCTAGTTCAAGATGGCCGCCTTCAAAAAGCAGTAAGTTACAAAACAATGCTTTAAAAATGCAGTTTTGCGGAGTCTGGTTGTATATGACTTGTGATTTACTGCATTTAATGAAGTAACTTCTTGGTTATTATATTTTTCATACCAATTTCAATCCGAATTAAGACATCATGTGGTCTGGTTCTTATATTTCGGGTCAAGAATCAGGTTGTTAACCTAAATCGTGGAGCTTGCACACAACGTTGGTTTATCGTAGACGATCGAGCTCCTACAGCTTCACATAATAAAACTGATGGCCAGTTAAGTGGCAACAGTTTACGTGAAAAAACTGACTTGATCTTGCCGTAATCTGATTATTGGAAATGTATTTGGCCGAGTCCCTTCCAAACCCGTTAAGGTAGCGTTTATGAGACTACCATGATTTATATGGGATTTTCTAATGTGGCCTACATCGACCATTCATTTCAACCTTCAGAGTTCGGAACAAGTTACTTTACGCACATGGCCCAAAATTCGAAAAAAGAGAGAAAAAAACCTGCTGTAAATTTTCTCTGAATGTACTAAAAATTGATCCCAAGTTGTGGAAACGTGTTAAATCATCATTAACCTAACCTAACCACAACAACAAATTAGCAATAAAGTCGGTTTACATACAAGCACTACTAGTGAGTGCTAAGTAACAAAGTTTCGTAGCAAGATCCAACCCACTTATGTAAACTGTATACAAAACAAAATATAAGCTGCCCTGCCGGCTCTGCTAGCGAATAGCAAACACCGTATAAATGTATGATTGAGGTGCTGCAAATTGACCGTTTTAGCACATTTCCACGCTCAAAAACCAACTGTCCCTGGATTTAGGAAGGCATTGACGCCATTTGGAATCAATTTCAGAGGATATCGAGTATGTGCTTGAAGTAAACTTTAGCCCAGAGGTTTCCTAGTTCAAATGGCCATGTTTACTGCCCAAAAAAATACCTTGGTTATGTTGTACTAGCAGGACTCGCGCATGTCGTATGATGCGCTGAATTTGCAACACTTGTTTCCAGCTTTGGTAATTATCTAGATAAGGGACACCACGCTAAATCACTTCAGTTATGTACTAACTGACACTACTCTTCGTCCTTATACCATTTCACATTATATAAATCAGGGGAAATGGGTGTAAAGTTCTAAAAAATAAATTTTCAAAAGACGTAAAATGCTAGTCGCAGACACGCTAAAGCGACAGTCGTATTGTGAGGGAAGCAGGGTAGCCAGGAAACGCGATTTGCACCTCACTAACGGTTTGCAGAAATTTTTCTTTTCTTCTGAATTAATATTAATATATTAATATTAATATTCCAAATTATGCTAAAAAGACGAAAAAGACATAAACAATTTTTTTCCCAAGTTACTTGCCTTGCGCTTGCTGCGGCTAAACATATAACATCAGAAACTGCCATTTCCTAAGTTTAGCAGCCGCTTTAGCGTGTCTGTGACTAGCATTTTACGTTTTTTGAATAATTTTTTTGAGAAGCTTATACCAATTTTCCCCCGATTATATAACGCGAAATGGTGTTGGGATGAAGAGTAGTGTCTGTTAGTACAAAATGAAGCTACTAATAAAAAGTAGCTCGCTAACCAGCCGGTGGTGGAATGGCAAAAAAAACTTGTCCTAGCCTGTAGAGTTGCCTACCACACCACAGGTGCATTTAGAGATTCTAAAAAACTGATCTCAATTTTTTGTAATTCAAGATAGGGTAGTGTACTACTATGGGGATTGAAAGTAAAAAAGAAAAATGGTTCTTTACCACAGAGACTTCAAAAGTTGATGAGGGATGAGTATTTTTTTTTCAATCAAACGGTGAGTGGGGGTGTTGTGGAACATAAACTATTTTTTTTTTTTTTACCAATGCAGATAACCACAACTTGTTTACAAACTCGGAAATTTTTGATTTAAGAATACATCCGTTGGTACGGATGTATGCATGCTGTGGTTAACGAGAAAAATTCAAAAAACCGTTTGTACGATTAACTGACGGCATGTTCCCATTCTGTGATTTTGTCCAGTGAGTAAGCGGACTAAGTTTTTTTGTGTCCCCCTCCCACACCTCGTAAATAAAAATTGTCTTTGGGATGTGTAGAGAGGGGAGGATTTGCAAAGTCTAGTATTTACAGAAACAATAGACACTCCTGAAAATGTGACAGCTTAAGTCATTATGTAAAGTTAATGTGTAATGCAATGCTTTTTTTCCTGTTTAGATACGGTTTGATAGTAACCAAAAAGACTGCCACTATTGGGGCTCGGCTTTCTGTGTTTGATGACGACGATGATGAAGTAAGTAAGGCCGCACACTTCGTTACGTTTGTGTGATGATGTTATCTTCATGTTTTTATGATGTTTTCTGTTAGCTGCCATTGGGTGCAGTTAACTGGTAAATTACTTTTCAAGCTGACGAAACCACAATTAACCCTACCTTGCTAGTGTCACTTTCAATTTTTCTGAATTGGCTTGATGTCGGTATTGCTATCAGAAGAACATCATTTTTTTCGATAATTTACATTAAAATTGGTCCTAATTTAAAGTCGCTCTCAGATTACTTACCAAAAAAATAAGTTCCAAAACAGATTTGAAAATATGGTAGCGGTTAGCGGTGAAATATGAAGCGATGAAACTTCATTTTGACAATTCTACAGTCCATGAACCAAAAGCGCACAATTTCAGAAACTAGAATACTTTACCAGTATTCTACAAACATTTGACAGACTGGACACTCGTCTGTCTTCATCAGGTACTATGATTTCTAAAACTTTTTTCAACTACATTGTCTCCATGGGAATCACATTTTGAACTTAGCGCTCGTGCCTGGCCTGGCCTCCAGTATTTGTTTGGCACTTTTTCCAACAATTGGCAAGCAGTTAGGTGAATTCTTCCAATTGCTTACCAATTGTTGAAACAGCGTGTCGTACAAATATTGGAGACCACGCCAGGCACGAGTGCTAAATTCAAAAAGTGATTCACATGGAGACAATGTAGTTGAAAAAGTTTTAGAAATCATAGTGCCTCGAGTGTCCAGTCCGTCAAAAATTTGCAGAATGCTGGTAAAGTGATAAAGTATTCTAGTTTCTGAAATTGTGCGTTGTTGTTTCCTGGACTGTCAGATTGTTAAAACAAATTTAAAACAAACTAATGAATTTGGGTAGAATTGCTTTTAGTCAGATTGTGTTTTTTTTTTTGGTTTTGTTTGGTGGTGGATCTGTTTTTGTGGGTAGAAAGAGCATTCATGTATTGTATCATAAAGTTTGGGGGGAGGGGAGTTAGCATCTTGCTGACAAGGTCGGGGGAGGGAGGGGGGGGGACAATTTAGGAAGTAAGCAACGAGAGGTCCTCAGGTTTCCACAAAAACCTCAAAGCCCTCTCCTGCATCGCTTACTTGTATACTTGGGGTTTTTTTTGTGTGGTGAGGTCGTGGGAGATTGGCAATTTAGTGATGACGTCATACTAGAACGCTCCGTCAATTGGGGTTATTTTTTTCGTAATAGTAATTGAATTCATTTCGAAAGACAGTACAAATCACTTTTTTTTCTTGCTTTCTAGGATGGCGGGAGTGTTGGCCTTCAACTTCAGAAAGAAGGTCTTAAAGCCAAAGTGAAGAAAAGTGTAAGTTATCCTATCAGTTATTCAGTAAATAACTACTCAGTGCAAAGCCCCACCACATCTGTCAGTACCATCATTATATTATTATTATTAGTACCACCATTTGACCGTCACATTTCCGTCTGCCTTAGGTTCTTATGATAATGACAGCGGCTTAAATTAAAATGGAGACCTTTTTAACCCTCTTGTTTGCTGAATGCAAAAGAACAAGAACAGTTGCGTTTAGGGGTTTATGAGTAGAAGAATTTTAATTCGAGCAGAGTTTGCAACAGAAGAGTCGAGTATTTGGCGAACTATTTTGTTGGCAAGTTTCTCGTTAATTTGGTAAGATAATAAGAACTAAAATGCTACTGAACTGACTCTGTAGGTCATGGTTTTCCAGATTTAAAACTTTGGAGCCTGACATGTCCTGACCATATTTGCGTCTTAAAAAAAATTCAAAACTCGGTTAGTTTTTCCCCAATTAACACAATTTCTTTTTGAGGTAGTAGATAAAAATGCACACTTTTCGGAAACTTGCATGACAATTTTTTTTTTATTTCTAAAAATGAAAGGAAAAATCGAAATATTTGTGTTTTGACAAAAGTACGACAAAAGCATACTAGTGACAAACAAAGCTGCGCAAGTCTAAAAATAACACTCCCAAGTTAGTCATAATAATATTTGTTCACTGAAATCACTTTCTGGCACAGAATTCGAGTCTATCTGTAGTGTGTAACTTTCTAAAAAATTTCCAGTTTCAGTTTCATTTTCGTCTGACAACGCCGTATTGGCTTTCACTTCAAAAAAGATGCTCCAGCTAGAAACCTAAAAACAAAAATTTTACTGCATGGTTCTGCCATCTAGCGATTGAAAAATTAATATGACCAACAAAGATTCTAGCTAAGCCACAGCAGACGTACTGCCCTCCACAGTTTTGTATAGTAATTCAAAACTGAGAGACGTACCAGTATGTGTTTAGGATCCAAAGTGTTAAGAAAATAACTTTAAAACGGTTTGAGCCACTGACTTTTAATCTGCACCATCGTGAAGCTCCCGTCGAGACAATGAATTTTCTGTATTGGAATGTCAAAATAGATCATAAATATGCAAAACTATCGCATTTTCAGTAGATTAGTACTTTTCGAGTATCGATACGAGCAACTTGCCCAGTTCGAGTGCGAATTGCGTACTTGCTCAAATATTTCGAGTATCACACATTCCTCAGTTGCATACAAGATTCGATACAAAAACTAAATAATGCCGCCCATCCCTATGGCAGAATCAGCGTGACGAAGGCCGCTGCAGACAAATTTTGTCTAAAGTTGTGCCGTTTTGTCACTGTTTGAGCAGTTTTGACATTTCAGCACATCATTTTAATCATCTTGACAGGACCTTTCCATTGGTAGAAAATTACGGTACGGTAAGTAGGTTAAAAGCAGTGAACAGTTAGGTGGGGAAAACGAGTAAACACGTGGATTACCATGATGTGATGTACACAGGATTTTGTGTGACACAATTGATGTTGTATAGCCTGTGTCAGAAATTCTGCTGCTTGCGCTGCCTATACTCGAAAAATAAGGTCGTGTAATTTCAGCGACTTTACCAAATCACAAATTTCGTAACATTTTCATTAAGAGTTATACAAATTATTCTTGAAGTGGTTGGTAAACAATTACTAACTGTAGCAAACACACCCACTGAATTTTCTCAGAATTTGGCACATATTACTGTTATTTCTAAGGCGCCAATACCAACTTTACCGATCCGATAATGTTACTGATCCAGTCTTAACAAATTTTGTCGATACCGCAACCAATAAAGATATCCAAAATTGTACGCCTTATTTTTTTTTTTTATCAATGGTGCAGTTTTCTTCAAAAGTCCAATAATGACTAAAGTTAACAATTTTGAAATAGTTACCAACAGTTAAAAGATAGCTAGGAAGATGCTTTGTGATTTCCTGAGCAAAACGCCACGAACCGCTTATCATAATCTAGAACGGTTCCAAAATTGTCAATATTTGAGCGAGTGTTGTGACAAATAACGGGTTCCGATCCGATGCAGTATCGGTGTCAGTGCAGCCTTACTTATGTCTAACTTTGCAAATTGACTAATTACTTTTATTAATTGTACCCAAGACACACAATGAAATATAAATAAATAAAAACTACACAAAGAGCTATAATATGTATGCTTAAGGAGGTAACATAAATATTCCAGTGAAGAGGGGCGTAGTATTGTGGCGGGCTCTAACAATAATTTGCTTATTTATATGTAACCGTATGCAAGATGTAGTATCAGATCACTTGTTATTACTGCATTTACTAGTGCTATAACGGTTAAACGTTTAAACGAAAATTTACGTGTATACGTTTTTCTATATTGCTAAACGATTAACCGAATCTGATTATTTACCTCACAACAGCACAAAGTTTTACTTCAATAAACGTTATTTTGTGACTTTATTTGGTAGTTAACTTTAAAACTACCAGAATATTAGCTGCTTTCGCTGCATCCAACTTGTTCAGCAGCTGTAAAACCTGAACTTCCGGTTTTGTGGTGAAATCGAAACCAGCTTCGGTTAGGCTTAAGTCGCGTCGGGTTTAAACCGCGCTCACCGTAAACGTAGCGGGACACTGCAGAATGGATGAAATATTATCACCACGTAAGCCAATTAAACAATTAAAACTTTTTTTTAAACAATTGTCTACAAATTGTTCAAAGCGTGCTGACTGATACAAGATCGTAAAACAATCGCAAACGTTTGAGGATTTGCCGCGATTCCTGCTTATTTTATTTTTTTTAATTTAGGCTATTGTTTAACATTTGTTTTGTTTCAGAATAAATACGATTTGTTTACTTAATGTGTGATTCGTGTTGCTTAATTTTTTTTTAAATTAAATTAGTAAAACGTAGTTATTGAATTTTATGTTGACATTTTTTTTTGTCTTAGTTTGTTGCGCTGTTATTATTACCATTCGATTTTTCACGGTTTTCGGTGAACCGAACGTTTAATTAGGTCGTTTAAACGTTTAGCAAATTACACGGAAACTGCTAGCACTAGCATTTACACAAAATGTCTTTTTTATTCACCTTTCCGTAACTGCATATTATCTTTTTCTTTTTCACAGACCCAACTGGCATTAGACAAAGCCGTAGCGCAAGACCCTACAGTGTTTGAGTATGACAAAGTTTACGATGAAATTGAGATAAAAAAGAAGGCAATGCAACAAGTGAAAGAAACTAAGGACAGAAAAGTAAGAATCTAAACCTACAAAACTCGGAATAAATTCTGGAAAAAAGTACTGCACACTTTTACAATCAAGACAACAGCTTTGCTTTGTCCAGCAAATTTTCGACAGCTTGAGCTGGTATCTTCTTCGGGCCTCAAGGAAATACAGTAGTTCGGACTTTTTACATTTTCCACTCCAGTCCGACGAACTATCGTATTTGGATTTGCTTGGCAACTTTGTAAATTATTACATCGTCTATCAATGTCAACATGAGTCTACCACTTGGTTCTTCCACCGTACATTTGTTATCAGGGAAATATACTTTACCCTTTGCCTTTTGTAGGATCCGTACGGATATTACATTAGTTCATAATGTTGGCACGTGGTACGCTTGTACAAATTCAAGACACTTGCTTTTTACCTTTATCACCACAGTCCCCGCCCCCTTCACCTGAATTGGGTATCGTCTGCTGTCAATTCTTCATAGCTTTATAACTGGTATAAAGTCCTGGCTGTTACTGGAAATCAGTACTGAGGCACCTGAATCTATTATCCATTCAGTGTGGGTTCCCACGTCTTTTCTTCATGATTTCATCACTATCTTGGCTGTCCTAAACCATATAGTTGCGTTGCTTTTGTCAGTGCTTCTATTCTTGCAGTCTTGTGATGAATCACACTCACTAGATTTGCTGCTATTACTTCTCCGCTGTGAACAATTTCGAGCATGATGACCTCGTTTGTTACAGGCGTAACACTCTTGACTCTTTGTTTTCTGTTAAAGACTGTTCGTGCTGAGGTCTTTTTGCTTCACAGCAAGTGTTGATTGATCCCCTTTCTCCATTTGGTTCGATCCCATCGGGAATTCCTGACGTTCATTTCCCAATAGGAAAGTCTCAATGTAGTCGGGATTATAATTCACTGCTTCAAAAGAGTCAGTCAACCGAAGAACGTCATGTATTCCCCAGGCAATCCACGTAACATCAGCAGAGCAACAAATTCATCGGATATCGCTTGGCATTGTGTCATCTTCGCCACTCTCACTAGGTCACGTATTCGTGATAGATACCCTACAATATCTCATTTAGGTATATGGTATAATTTTGCAACTGATCAAGTCCTTGAACGCAGTTATTTACGTAACTGCAGCATTATCTGTCAAAGTGTCCCACAGCTTTTTTTTCGGCTCTACTATGTCTGTAATTACGATTTACAGACTTGTAGCGTGATAACTAGCATACTCAACCACTTGGTATTCTCATCTTCATACTTTGACAAACCGGGATCACCAGGTGCAGGTTTCGTCACAGAGACACCTGCGTACTGCCAAAACCCTTTTCTTACAGTACAAATTCCGTCGAGAATGGCCAGTCAAAATACTTGTGTCCATTCTTTCGACTCTGTACGCATGGGTGTTGTTTACTTAGCTTCTTTCCACCATTTTCACCAACTTCCGGTTTCATATTTTCCCAGCAGCTTCGCGTCGGTCTCACAATAAACCGGGTGCTTTCACTTTCTCACTGGAATTGGTTGTATGAACCAGGTTTCGTACAAGGTCTTGAATTCCTTGAGAAGCCTTAAATTTGAAAACCGAAAATTCAAGGCTTGAAAATACTTGAAAATTGGAATTTTTGTTATCAGAGCCTTGAAATGGGCTTGAATTTTGTGAGTGTACTTTGTTTGGAATCAGATTAATGCCACGCAGTAATATTGATTTAGGTATACAATTAAATAAATAAATAGAAATAATTTGTCAGCCAAACTCATTTCTTCTGTGAAGACTGGAGACAGAGAGACGTGCAGTGTAGTGCAAGCAATTTTTGCCAGAAGGGGGAGCTGAGCAAGTGCTGTTCCACTGACTCTTGCTGTGTTCTTCCTTCCATTGGTGGGAGGGAGGGCGTAATGTTTATCATTGTTTGCGACAGATTGTCTTCCTGCTGCAAACCAACTGCACAATGGTGCCAACCATGATATCTTGAAAAATAAATAAGATAATTTTGATAGTCAACTTCAAAGAACCTTGAAATTGGGTGTAAGTTAGCCTTGAAATGCCTTGAAAATGGTTTTGTGTGTTATGTACGAATCCTGTTAAATGTAAACCATTGTCCAAACGCGGTGGAAATATCCTACAACGTTGTTTATTTTCCCTCAGTTGAAGAAAACTGATCATCGGTGCTAAGCTTGAACTCTGTCCGGGAAAACAAGATAGCGGCTCAAGATCGCGGTAAACACGATTGGCGTTCCAAAAGCAAATTAATTGTTACTCTACTATACTTCCTAGTTTATTTCCTAGTAAAACTGTCCTGCTCCCTCCTAGATAACCTTAGTAATTATAAAAAATAAAAAAGGATGTTACATTTGACCGTTTTCTTTTTAGCCTCTACGCATTCATGAAACTGTCACTGACCGTGGCAATGCATAACGATGAGTTGATCATGATGTGTAAAAAAAATCCTAGGACTTTCATAAGAGACTTGTTCCTCTGTTCCAAGACAACCTTAGCAGTACAATGGATGTTAATTTGAACACATCCAACATAAACAAATTTGAAGTCGACAAAGCCTTTAATTGATGGTGATGTAGTTCAATGGCATTAGTAGAGGCATTCCCTGTACTGATTAATGATGCTTCACTACATCACATGGTCGTCGTTGCAGACCCATGCAGTCAAAAGGGTTAAGGTTTAATCTGGTAGGTAGAGTAAGGCATCCCGTTGAAGGGCGGAGGGCTGTGCTACCATCAATCAAACAGTATGTGCATTGTAATGTGTGTTCAATATAGAAGCCAAACTTGAAGTAGTTAAACCTTGTTTAATACGGAATAATCATGACAAGATTTGGGTTACATTATAACGTTCTTTCTCAACACAAGAATCAACGAGAATTGAACACCAGGCTCTGAAGCCCTTGACTTTTATATGCTCCGGCCGGATCCAGAGCTCCACAGGAAAACCAATCAGCTCTTGAGTTCGTTAACCAATCCAGTTCTTGGTTACAAAGTTTTTACCAATCGTGGCCAACAATACTTCGCCACGTTCTCTTGCACTTCCGCTCATGGTTTTGGCGCAAAACTTAAAAGTCCTTGCCGTCACACAAACGATTTTACGCCAACAAAAGTTAACCACAACACAACAGCACACAAGCAGGTACGAGGGTGAGCCAATGTCCGTTAGCATGGACTGTTGCTCTGTACCGGAACAAGGTGTAGATGATGCCTGGGGCTAGTAGTCCATTCAGCCCCCACCCCTCATCCCACCCAAATCCCTTCCCAAATTCACCATCCTACCCAAAATTGATCTTGCCACGGTGCATCTAGATAAATCCTACACTCTGAAAACATAAAAATCTGATATGAAAAGGTGAGGTAGGTAGGCAGCAGAAAATATATATATATTTATATTAGATTTAGATATATTTAGGCTTTGTCAAAAGAGTTTTGATTTTGGAGGAGAGCAGCATTTTCTGCGTCCTTTCGTCATCTGACACCCTGGGCAGGGCGCCCTTCAAGCCTCACCTTTCCTCCTCCTTCCCCCTTGCTGTAACACTGCTATCCCTGTTTGGGCGGAGCTTACCGCCTGCTATTGCTAACTGCTCCAACTTAAATATGCCGACCAACTGACCAACGATGCCGCCATCATTGACTTTTTTTTTTTAACACATACATCTTGTTGAAGTAAGTAATATGGAGAAGTGTGCGTTTCTTGTAACTCTTTAGGGACAAGTGCACCCAAATGTGACTGCTGTGTAATGATACTTTTGTTGAAGAAATCGCTGAAAATAGTGTTTTCAGTGATTTCTTCAACGTAAGATGAATTTTCACAGTAAGCGGTATGACGTTTTCAAATATGATGCTTTTAAATTCTGTCGGTCAGGATCGAAAACTTCCGACCAATTCCAGTAAAACTAAAAATGGGATATGAAAGCCAGTTCATTAAGGCAAAAAATGAAGTAGGTTTCATTCCGTTAACTTCAATTGGGTGAAAACTGAGAAGTGATGATTTTTTTCCTGAAAGTCAGTTATAAGCCCAAATGCAATCCTTAAAGGGTTATTTAAGCTCTTAAACACTAAATGACACTAAACTACTTGGAACATGCTTCAAGGAAAAATGAGAAGAGAGGAAACTAGGAAATGCGTTGCCATCCCACTGAGCTTGGGTCTGGCTCTCGTCGCGGAAATGAAGTTGTTAGTACTTTTGTTTTGTATCTGCAAATAACAGCACTGTATTGCTCTTTCTTAATATAATGCCCTCAAATATTTTTACGCTTAGATTGTACGTTATTTCAACTTTGTTCTAATTTCAATGCTATGCGTGGAGTTTATTAGAAGACGCTCGTTGAGCCTTTTTGCCCGAGACTGAATTGTAACATTGTATCTACAGCCCAAGTACATAGAAGCACTGATGAAGTCTGCCGATTCTCGCAAAAAGGAGCAAGAGAGGCGTGTCGAGAGACAAGTCCAGAAGGAGAGGGAGGAGGAAGGGGAGGAGTTTGCTGATAAAGAAGCATTTGTCACGACGGCTTACAAGAAGAAGATGCAGGAGATGCAAGAACTGGAAGAAAAGGAGAAACAAGAGGATATGATAGAAGGTAAGGAAACACAGTAGAAACTCGATTATCTGAAAACCCTGATTATCCGAACCTCCATTCTTGCAAAATATTCAGAAATTTGCCGACGGAATAATCATTGACTTTGCTTCATTTATGTTCTTGGAGTCATTTCATACAACAATTTCTTTTCTTATACAATTAAGCATAGTTGACAAACACTAAAACTGAGTAAAGAAAAAGGTTTTTCTTCTTTTATTTTGCATGTAAATTGGATTATCCGAATTTTTGATTATCTGAACACCCTTTGGTCCCAATTATTTTGGATAATGAGGTTCCACTGTATATAAAATCGGTCAGTTACAAAATGTGGGATTAAAAGTAATTAAATGTGTGAAAATTTTCTGATTGCAGCTCTGACGGATGTGACAAAGCAAAAGGATTTAAGTGGCTTTTATCGGCACATGATGAGGCAGAAGTTTGGAGAAGAGACACAAAGGTAATAACGATTAGAAAAATGAGATGTTCATTTTGGCCCCGTCCTTGAAAACCATATGTACGGATGCATTATGTCATTTCTTACGTATTAGTTAAGCCATGGCATTTGTGTGGTAAACCAGCCGAAGTCGATCGAGGGGCAGAGTCCCGAGATCCTTCGAGGGAGGTTGATGCGCTACATTGTTACCAAACATCGTGATTGAACAAACTTGCACAATGAGCCCATCGCCAACTGATCTCGTTCGCCATTTTACTGTTGTATTTATACGCCGAGTAAAATGGAGAAACTTGCCAGAGGCCGCGTACGTGTGCGGGCATGTCTTGCTAGACTGCTACTCGCCACGCTAGTCTTACAGTGAAGCTCCTTTAAGGAGCGCTTCTTAGTGGCTGCCCGTCCCAGCGCCATCTCATAGGGCCGGGGTGCCACATCTCCCCCCCCCCCCCTAAAAATATGGTAGAGTCGAAAGCAGATCTAAATACCTATTTACAAAAATATTTACACCCAAATTTCAACTCTAGGTCCAAAAATTGTTGCCGTCGTTTATTTACAAATAGTTGATAACTTAGTT
>JAHWFP010116367.1:0-14173 GCA_023313725.1 Lithobius niger | reverse complement strand
ATTCCCTTTCAATAACCAAGGAAGAAGCGCCAGCAATAGGCTTCATGCAAACAAATGAATTTTTATCGGACACAACAGACTTTATCAATAGTGAAAATTCGCTCTGAGCAACCACGGAGGCATATGCAAACGTACCATACGAATTTTAATTAGCAACTGCCCTTGACCCTATATGGTTTTTACGCTCAACTTTTCCCATGCTTGTTGAAGTGCAGTTTCAGAAATATACACAAGTAGGCTGCACTAGATGAAGCAGTCTCACGAAATTGCTGAAACTGTTAGTGCCCCTTCCTTGGTTACGCAGAGGGAATTTTCATTTAACAAAGAGCCCGCCTGCCTTATAACCCTCCGCCTGCCTCACAACACCCACGCGACGATCACATCCGCGTATTTACCGCAGGTAAGGTCAACTGAGACGGTAGCTTCGTTCCTCGCAACGAAAACGTAGCTACTGTCTCAATTGGCATTGCGCCTAATTGTCCAGCCAGCGTGAACCCATTGATTTTGTCGTCACAAACCGGAATGGTTCTCATATTTTAAAATCACAATTTATAATTTTCTAGGCTAGTGTCTTATAATTTTGCTTCGGCGATCTATTGGAATAATAATTTTAATTTTTTCTGCATTAGCCTTCTAGATTTTTGATCTCATAGTAATTACTAGCAAACGATTAAAATTAATACTGCGCACACACAGATAAAACTTCCAAGGTCATTGTAGGCGCCCGATGCATCATTTAGTGACGGGTCGTTAGTAAATAAAGTTCCATTATATTCAACACAAAATCTCGTAGACGCCATATTTTAAAAAGGATTTTTAGCAAGGGAAAGACTAACGGTAAGGAAATAGACCTTCGGGGCTGTACTTGATGTGGAGGATCGAGAAAAATGGCGCTGGGAGGTTTATCCCTTTAACAAAGAGCCCGCCAACTTTCTACATTCTACAGACTACATCGTCGGAGCATTTGCATATACCGTTGTACATATACTGTTGGTACAGATTTTTCAGCTGAGGACACAAATTGTGCAACAAATAACGAACACCACTGATAATTCTGAGAATGGTTGCAACACAATTTTCTCATTATCTGTTTCACCTAAGGTTGCAAACTCGAAAGGCAACACAGTTCATACTGTACTGCAGGCAATCGTACGTCCCATTTCACATCTGAAGAACTTCCCAACATTTCAATAATTGAGGGAATATGTCCTACAAGATTTAATATGAGTTCAGTGAACTTCGTCAGCACCGAACAGCCGAACCTGCAACACTATTTATAGTGTCCGCGGCCTATCTTGAGTTATCCGCAGAACGAACACAGATAATTGTACGTTTTCAGTAGCAGAGTGCCTTGTTGACATCCAAAATAGTTACAAAAACAATGGCGGCCATCGATTAAAGCCACCCCCTCCAGGAAGACATAGGCGCTCACAAAATACTTGCAAGACTCAAGATACACCACGCACACAATAGGGTCGTATTTATTTAGGATGTTTAGATACTAATGGCTTTGGCACCTGCATCACTCTTGACAAGTGAACGATGGTGTTTGTAACCTCCACTTGCACGATGCATGAGTGTATACTAAGGCTAATGGGTAATTCTGAGGCAGAAAGCATGACAAACACACAAACCTAAACCATTAAAATTAGTGTTCCTTACAGAATGAAATAAAAAATTGTGAGATTAACAGAATTTACTCACTGAACTTTAAGAACAAAAAACAAAGGTACTATTAGGTCATAAAAAATTAGGTCATAACAGTGCTGTCTTTTAAACACTGGTTAATATTTTACTATTTCCGCAAAGTGAAATTCACCCGATTGGAATACCAAATCTTGCAGCAGACGTACAACAACGTCAGTTTTCTTAGGCTAATCTGAAAATCAAACATGATGGAAGGAAAGGCTAGAAACTAATAGAAATGATCCGATTTTGTCCTTTTCCAGATGGCTCGGTCAAAGACCTTTCAGTTCTACGATTACATGGATGAACAAACGAACATCATGAAATATGGCACGGTGAGTACTAGTGAGGAAACGTTACTACTTGCGAGGACAACTGAGTACTAGCATGGAAAAGTGAGGATTAGGGCGCATTTGCGCAACGACTTGCCTTCGCCTTCGTGCAGTTAGAAGTTAGAAATCACCTGAAATTCCAACATGGCGGCGATTTTAGCTCTGCTGGCTAGCCATGAAAAGACAAACTAAATATAAGTTCAGAAGTGACTGAGGAAATTGTTTCGTCAGGAGGAATTCTTTAGCTTATTGTCACAGATTATAAGACTGCAAGCACTTACTAATACGATGTCGGATTTAGCTAATCTAGGTAGTGTTATTACCATGGCAATGACACGTCTGCCATCGAGATTAAATTCTAGCTGCGAAAATGCAAAGGCGAGTTGTTGCGCAAGTGTGCCTTTATCAAGGACTAGTGAGTTCTATTCACAAGGATAGAGTGCAGGTGCACAAGTGATAGATGAAGCCCTTGAAAACAGTAGGTTTCCTTAGTAGGAAAACAGTAGGTAAACCTTAGGTTTCGTTTTTAGACGCCCATGTTCAACTAACCAGAGGCACGATTCGATGTATGTTAACTTTGGGTGGTAGCCAGGGACTTGTCGAATCGGTAGTGATTTTCTCACTGTTTTCGGGTTGCCAAAGAACCCTCACAAAGCTCTCTGTACTCTGGTGGACTTCACTATAATTCACTAGCAGTCGAAGCCGACTTCTCCCGGGTTTTGTTAGCGGTTATTGTTCAGTGCTTGGTTTGACAGGTATTTTTCCTTCGTATTGATTCGTGGTTTTGTTTCGCCCCTGGTTGTTTCCCAGTTTTCGCTCGGTGTTGCCTGTACGTTCATTGAAACGGATAATTTGTCTCCTTTAATACTCCACCTTTCCTTCCATGCTCTCCTTACCATCTCCTCTTCCTCCCCGTCATCCTACCCGTCCCTCCCCTTCCCCCTTTGCTTTCACGTAGTTGAATTTGGATGGGTAGTTGAATTAAATACTGCCCCTCCTTTTTCCTCCCCTCCCTCCCCTCTCCCTGTACCTTCTTCCCCTACCTATCCACTTTTATCAACGACTGTGCTTGACTTAATCACTTGTCGAATTTCAGCTACTTTTTGGTTTACAACAATACATAACAATGACTTGCTCGAAACAATCAATTGTTTACTTCTCTAAGATATTCGGTTGTAATTTTGCATACCAAAGCCATGTTCCATCAACTGCAAGGTTGTCTAGAGTTCCTACTTTTTTTTTTAAACATTCCTTATTTTCCAACCTTTTTCCTTGTTCAAATTCATTCCCAGCTTCTAATAAATTGATGTGGACCTGCAGTTTGTTTTATTTTTTAAAATTTATCCTTCAAAAATATGTAATTGGCAACTTTTGCCTCGACAGAATTTTTAGTGAAAATTTCGTTCATTACCTTAGTTTAATTCCAATGTTTACTACTAGCTTTATTAATTTAAAAAAAGTTACTTCAAAATTCCTTGATTTTAGCTGCTTTCTACCAAAAGATTTTTCCTTATTTTTGGTGTTAAAACTTATTTATGTCCGACTTTTTTCCTTGTTAAAATCCACTAAGATCCTCTGAACTTTTATTTCAATTCACCTATTTGCAACCAATGATAAAATGTCAGATATAGAGTCTAAGAAGGGACATTCACGAAGCACTCAGTTAGCGTGTAAGACTGGCATTCTGAGAATACAAAACACACTAATCTGAGATAGAAAGAAAAGACAACTGAATCAACGGGGACTTTACCTCGGGAGCAACCAGTGAGTAGCCGGGTGCTCCACCAACTAGACCACCGAGGATGGAAGAACCAACCCCTGGCTGCAGGCTCACGCTGAACTTAGAAACTGGTAAACTGTTCTCATTGGTAAAAGAAATAATGGACCAGGAGTCAGGACCCACAGTTTCCTTGTAACACCTCCAGTTGAAATGAAACACGGGTTAGCTTATGAGTTGTTAGGGGGTCTCCAGGTGAGAGTTTGATTGGCCCTAATATTGTCCGCTCAAGGTCATTACGTCTCTGTATTTTTACCCGAGTGTTGCAGACCACGTCAATCTGTTAATTATTGCAAACGTTATGGGAAAAAGAAAACTGTAACAACTAAGGACTTTAATAATACAATAATAACAGTAATATAATAATAATAATAATATTTGTTCGATAGCAACGGGTCTGGCAAGGACCGGGGGGATCACTAACGGTCAGCCATAATTACGTATAAATACAGTGTACGTAAACTGTATCTGCTGCCAATTTACCTCACTGCCAGCACGTTAGGCTATTTAACAGCAGTTTTATTTCATCCGTAATATTTAATTTATTCACCGATTAGCATTATATCTTTTGGGTTAGTACTATTTAATGATTCGCTGCATTTATCCAATTTACGCTAGTGATTTGTGATGCTTAAACAGTTAAAAACATGACGACCTTGTACTGGCTTGTCAAAGCCAACAAGACTCTCACGTGTAAACTGCCCTTTAAGGACTCTAAAGGCTTTTTTACGTTTCGTTTTGACTGACTGGAGATACTCTATGGAAACTGTGGGCCCTGGTCCATTGTTTGTGTTGCGCCCTGTATGTAACGAGGATGAAACTTGCTTCTTGGTCTCCTCACTAGACATTAGGCCTAATGCATACAATTAATGAACTATAAATGAATCACAAGGAAAAGGGTTGATATTGGCAAGGACAGTATTTAATATTGACAGTCAGCTTCGTTCACCAGTTACCACGTGATTTACTGTTATTATTAGGCACTAGTCCTACATGTTGGCCCAAGAGCTAACGTTACTTTCCAGGTTGAATGGAGGATGATACAAGTTTCTGTTCGGGTTTCGAGTGTAGCTAGCCGAGCCATGACACTGAAAATGTCCCACTAAGTGTGTACGTGTAGGGAACGAAGGGCATAGGTGCCCGTGGATTTAAAAAAAAATGGGAGCCGGAAAGGGGGTGAGTGCACGTGTGTCAAAGGCCTCAATGTGTGGGTTGCCCTTCGCGAACGGTATAGACCCAGGCCCCATGATAAACAACAACAACAAAAATGCAGTCATGAAATAAACAGAACAGCAAGGTGAAATAAGGCAGAATATCACATGCAGTGGTACATCTTTACTGCTACTCTTGTCTTGTATAGAGCAGTGACATTTGTCGCCATATTGGCACCAGATTGGCACCAGTATGGGTTTTGGAGGGCATAACTACAAGGTGCACTACATAAAAATGGAGGGAAAAACAACGGAAGAGCGGATTTCTTAGGCTTAAAATAACGTTGTTTTCTCCACCAACAAAAATCACTCGTTTTTGGTCTAAGAAATAACTCTTCACAGTATGAGGCCCATCTGTTTCTCTCTGCAGTGCCTCTTGCAGCTAACCCATTAAGGCTCCAACATAGAGTTACAGACAATAATACTAAGTCGTGTCACTGCTCTATACTAAGCGAAAACGGAGATGCCTGTTACACTTTGTCCTTCATCCCCTATCATGCCTTCCAATTCCAAAATTTGCTGGCCAGTCAGTGAACGATCGCAAAAATAGTGCAGTAGGCTGCTACAATGGTTACCGTAAGCCTATATGCTTTTATTTTGATTATGTATCATACACTTTGCTACTTGGCTTACTGCTCTTAGTCACTCGCATAATGTTTTCGGAATTATTTAACTGAAATATGACCATCGCTGTAATTTGCAGAAAATCCACCAGGCTAACGATGTTCCATTGCATGTGTAAATACAAACTAATCATAAATATTGTGGTACCTTGATTAATTAGTGTTTACCTCGATACATACGTGTAATGAATGAAAAATAGAATATTTAAAAATAGTAAAAACTCTCACCGCAGCAACGTTCTAGCAACATGCTAGTAAGGCCAACACCGACAAATGTTAGGACGTCGTATCCAACCAAAGCCACCTACAGTAAAGGCCGTATCAATTCAGACCAAAAATGGCGACTTAAATCAACCATTGGCATAGAAGCAATTGTAGAGATTGCTAGGTGCTACCATCTCTACACCAAGTGGCAAAATTTCAAATTATCCGACGAGGATACTAAATTCTGCCAACCGATGACACCACTTGGCAAACTTGTCGCGGCAGTATGTGTCGCGGCAGTATGTGTCGCCGTCTAGTGGTGCAGTGTGGTAGGCAAAGCTTATACAGCCTTTACTGTAGGTGGCTTTGATCCAACACAAGCCGTAGTCAGTTAAGGGGAAGTGGTGGAAGAAGGCACCCTTTGCAGGTTTAAAGAATTCTTTCTTGTCACTTAATTAGGCTACGCTATTTTCTGTGTTACATACCAGTAATATGAACTACTGTCACTTGTTAACAATAAATTCATACAGTGTTTGAAATTCACAAACAAGGTTCTTCAATTAAGATTGAGTACCAAAACCGGGTTCTTTTGTAACATGTTGGACATGGAGGTTGTTGTCCAGGTCCAACAATATCGTACAACACAAAAAGTAGTCGACTAGCATTTCTGGGAACTCCCTTGAATACCCAAGGTGGGAGAATGGCAAGCCAAAGTATTTCATTGAAATTCAAATATTTGGCAATTTTTGGAAAACAGTTTGTTAGAAATCACGTCACAACTTAAACTTTATTTAAGAACTGTATTAATTCGTGGAACTCCATTAGTAGAATTAGAAAGTTATTTTTGAGGGGCCTGTGTGTGCATTCCCACTGTATTAAACAGGACGGAAAACCAAATGGGCTCGATAAGTTTTAAATAAATACGGACCTATTTGTGTTGCCTTTTGGACTGTCTAACCGGGGAATTGAACCTACGACCTTTGAAAGTCAGACTTTGGCTGAAGTCATACTGCTAAAAAAAAAAAGGCTGTGCTAGTATGGATTAGCGGTAGTACTTCAGCCTCAGGTTTCAAAGGTCGTGGGTTCAATTCTCCGTTCTAATGACATTTAAGTTCAAATGGCAACGTAAATAGATTTGCATCCGTATTTATTTAACATTCCTACTACAAATAGTGGTGTAGGTGGATAGGCGCGTTCAGATACATAGATTTTATGAATGTTAGCAAGAGTTTACACAGGGATAGAATTTGACGCTACAAGCTTCTACTGATGTACAACAAGCTTCTGCGGGATTTAAGGAAGTGGTTGAGGGATGCAACAAAACTTTATGGGTCCTTATTACACCCCGTTATACTTTACCACTCAAAACCAAAACTGGTAGAAAAACCCGCCAAGTTTCCCAAAACGATCGGGCTTTGAAGGTAGTGATATCATTCAACCAAGGAAAGCCGCCAAGGTCAATCCTATTAGCCAAGTTAATCGCACAGACTAATAGTTCGAAAGTTAAATGAAAACTTGAAGATTGCTAGTCGCGGTAGCAATCTT
Organism: Lithobius niger; assembly: GCA_023313725.1. Taxonomy (NCBI): domain Eukaryota; kingdom Metazoa; phylum Arthropoda; class Chilopoda; order Lithobiomorpha; family Lithobiidae; genus Lithobius; species Lithobius niger. The sequence goes on along the minus strand of JAHWFP010116367.1, from coordinate 6,795 downwards.
CAAGTTTTCATTTAACGTCCAAAGTATTATTGGGTGCGATTAAGTTGGATAATAGGATTGACCTTGGCGGCCTTTCCTTGGTTAAATGATATCACTACCTTCAAAGGCCGATCGTTAGGAATGTCTCTCTACCATGAACTGGGAGCGAAGTAATCTCCCAGTTCCTAATAAAAAGTGCAGCATTAAACATAAAACTACGTGGACTGTATTGCGAAGGGCAGTCCATAAAAACTACAATAATGTGGGATAATTTAACTGCAGTTTTATACTGAGTGGAAAAAGAATCGATTTTGAGTTTTAGTTCACGTTTACCTTTTTCATTATTTAAGGAATTTAGTTATTTCTTGTCGATACCCTGTTTCTATTTATGGGACCAGACCTGTACTGTACAACTATTTCCAATTCTGGTCTCCATTCGCTATTTGGCGAATGAAAATCAACAGCTGGTAGAGTCTGACAATGAAATACCGTTATCGCGGAAAGTGTATTAGCTACAGACGAATGGTTTGTGGCGTTACGCTCAGATTTACAAGGGCTATACAAAAGTGTATTCATCAATAATAGAGAGGTTATACAAAATATTATGCATCGTGCAATTTCGGAGCAGAACGATCTGGTCCCTGATAATTTGGTCTCCTGCTCATTTGGTCTTGGGAAAATATTAATAAATACATACATATGTGTGCATTTAGGACTGCAGTTACGGGCAAGAGGAGGATAGGCCTTACACCACAAACAAGTAAAAAACAATAAAAAACATTTTTAAATATTTATTTATCAAGTTTTGCGTAGTCATATCGTTATTGTCAGTTTTTTTTTCATTTATTGTTACTATTCACTGTTAAAACAAGTATAAACACTTGTATAAAGTTGTATATGAATGGGAAGGTGAACGTAGAAAAGCTTCAGTAGCATGATTCAAAGAGTAGTCGATACTCCATTGATGTCAGAAACGTCAGATCGAGCATTCCGGTCCAACTGGAGGGTAAGAGAGGATGTGACAAAATCTTATTCTGTGCCTCAGAATGATTCTATGACTGGTTATGTACATAAAGGGTTACAAAAATGTTATTGGGCATTGTTTGTGGTGCAATTTTCCCGTGTCCATCTTTAGCCCAATTGCAGTACTTCATGCACATAATTTTTAAACTAAAACTTTCCCGGAACTTGATTGTCTTGGGGCCAATCCTGGACCAAATTGTCCGGGACCAAATCGGCAGGACCAGATTGTTGCATACTGTGTAAGATGTATTGGTTAAAAGCGACTGCTTTGGAAGGTGTACTGGCAAAGTGGTAAACTGCTACTGGACTGTCATACGAGAGGGTTGCTTATACAATAATGAAAAAAGTGTTCTTATTACAGAGTTGAACCTTATATACAGATTCTTTACATAGGGATTCCCACCACATAACGGAAGGTTGCCAACTAAATACTTTAAAAAACAATTATCTATATGGAAACTCTCGTTGTGCTATGAGTCTGCTGATTTTCTTCTTCTTTTCTTCCAGCCTTCTCCACCTACCTATAACTTGACTTTAGTCACTGTGCCGACTGCCATATTCTGGTCCAGCAATGACGCCTTAGCTGATCCTTTGGACGTTGCAATACTATTGAGAGACTTACCCAATGTAGTCGTTAATTACCGCATTCCCGACCCCATGTTTAACCATTACAATTTCATGTGGTCATTTAATATGAGAAAGCTGGTAGCAAATAAACTTATTGAAACGTTGTTCAGATTTGATCAAATAAAATTGTAACAATTACTGCAAAGAAAACTCTAGTAATTACAAATATTCCACATTTTTCAATGAAGAGGAAAAATCTAACTTCCAAAAAAAAAGTAACTTGACCACAGCAAGTCAACTTGAATTATTCACGTAGAAACCACACGTACCGTGACAAATGAATATAGTGCATCTAAAAACTATTGCGTGCCCTTTAGAAGTCAAGAGAAGTTAGTGAATTTTTCGTTTACAGGAAGGAATTGGATCAACTGTTACAGTCGAAAGAAGTAGGTGAATTATTCTATCAGATAATGACCTATTGCATCAATGTTAGAAGTTCGAAGTGAGGAATTCTCCGTTTATGAGAATTCACTCAATTAGCTTTAAAAGTCTACTACCTACTTAGCGGACAACCTATTGTATCAACATTAGAAGTTAGTAGAAGAGAGTGAATTATCTGTTAACGAGAATCTACTGAATTAACTTTATAAGTCACTAGAAGAAGTGAACTGTCCTTCTAGGAGAATCTATTGGATCAATGTTAGAAGTCGGAGAAGACCGTGAATTGTTATTTTATGAGAATCCATTGGATCATTTTTTTAAGTTGAAAGAAGGAGGTGAACTGTCTATTTCGGCTGACCTGCCTTACTGGATCTAGTGTCAAACGTCAGGGGAAGTATGGGAACTGTCCATTTACAAGAAAACACTGGCTACACTTAAAGTCAGAAGAAGTAGCGAATTAACCATTTACGAGAATCCAATGCATCAATATTAAAAGTTGGGCGATGTAAAGAAATGCCCGTTTAAGCAAATCCACTGCATCACCTTTAGAAGAGGTTTTAGTCAAAGGTTCTGTGACTTAGAAACAGTTTAGCTAACTGTTTCTAAATTAAGTCTGGCTCATTGTTGCCTTTTTATAAAGAGAATAGTTAGCCAGGTATGGAGTGTGCCCTGTTTTTAGCTGGTTAGAAGGTGTCTGTATTAATGCAGTGCTGCACTAATGATTTTGTGGTTACATTTAATTTAAAATTAGTTACGGCCCACAATTCTTTCCTGAAATTTTTGTAGGGTTTGTCCCACGTAAGTGGCTGTATAGGTTGGACGGGAACAAGGAATTCTGTAAACAACAGTTTTTGTGGAATTTTTTTTTGTATTTTGTCAGTTGCATTTTCTGGTATCCTCTACCAGGGTCGACTCGTGGGTGAAGTGCTTCCGCTGGAATACGCACTCGACCCACGACACCGTTATCAAGAGTTGGGTCAGGCTCCATAATGAGTGAAAACTAAGGAAGTGGTGATAACCAGCATACAACTGTTTCAGAGGATCTCGAGTGGGACGAGGAGGCCAGCCATACCAGTCACTGATGGCGAATATGTGTCGACAGAAGATGAAGTAGCATAGAAAGACTAAACTGTGGCGGAACAATATTGATGTATAATCCAAACGGCTAAGAGCCTTCGAGGAACAACTAGTACTTTGGTACCATGTCGGTAGTCAGCCCAACCTCGGAGTATACTTCCTGAATTTATATAACTATTTCCTACCTTAGGTGTTGTTCCCAATACTCTTGGTCCAAAACATCCGGATTTTTAAATAAATAACAACTAAATATTTATTTAACCCTCCTAACATTGTTTTTTTATTGAACTACAAGTTGAGTTGAAAGGTTACTTTATCTTTAACGATTTACCTTTTCAATAATGGTCGTAATTACAACGAAAAGTGGAAGGGGTGTCTGGAGAGATGCGCTTACTACTGTTAGTAGTCCCCGGCATTCTCCACTTTACACACTTTCCCACTAATTATGACAGGTTACTTAACCCTTGTTGGCTGCCATGTGAACAAGCCTTATTCCCATGAGGACAACTATGCTTAGTTGTATGCCGGCTGGGTGTCTTAATTCTAAAACTGTGTTGTTAATCAGGTTTTAGTTGCCCACGGGTGATTAATTTAATTGCTCTGTCAAGTCATCTTTTAAAGGGCAATTGCATCCATTTTGACATGCACGCTTTACTTTTGGATCATTTACACAATAACTAACCACAAGAATTGCAGTAAGAATACATTAGGTACGTCCGATACAACAATTTAATTATTGCATCACCAAAACACGACATGGAGACCGCCATTGTTTTTCTGGAACGCGCAGAAATTAATGGCGACGGATGTCACTCTTCGATTTCGACTCACAGCCGATTGAGATAGCTCTATTGGCTGTGAGAGCTCGAGCGTGTGACGGCCTTATCTAACCGACAGTTGTAGTGGCCAGCTAAGGCCGTCGGACGCTTGAGCTCTCACAGCCAATAGAGCTATCTCAATCGGCTGCGAGTCGAAATCGAAGAGTGACATCTGTCGGCATTAATTTCTGCGCGTTCCAGAAAAACAATGGCGATCTCCATGTCGTGTTTTGGTGATGCAATAAATTAAATTGTTGTATCAGACGTACGTTACGTATTATACCACAGTTCTTGTGTGTTTAGTTATTGTGTAAGTGATCCAAAAGTAAAGCATGCATGTGAAAATGGATGTAATTGCCCTTTAACGATCTCTCTGTTGTTCTATCTCTTCTCTTTTGTTGCATAATGGATGCATACTTGATGTATTTTTACATCCCTCCCAGTGACGCATTTTTCTCCCATCCTGATGGTTTTTTTCCTCCCTACTGTTTTATTGGAGAAAGGCGTTTTTGACTGGCGCTCCGGAATTTTGGGTCTTGCCGCGATTTTTAGGCTTCTGACTTAGGCCTACCTGTGAAATTTTTGATGAACGGGTCCACATAACCGTGAGTATGGACAGAGTAGCATTTTATCATTGTCCCCTTGATTCACTGGGTTATGCAAACGTAGCCGCAATGTGATTTTGTAATAAACTTTGGTTCCTTTGACGTCAGACTAAAGGCCGAAATGCGTCACTTGAGAAGGGAGAGGAATCTGAACACATTCATCCTTCAGAATAGATAAGAAGTGGACTAAAATTTCTATTCGTCCTCTTTGATTGACTGGCATCGTATGATTAAAGAAATGGATCTGAACGGTGTCAAGCTAGGGTATCTAGGTATAAGCAAGAATTTATAGGGTTGAGGAGGAGAATTTGTGACTGAGACCCCATACTGAAATGTCTTGGATACAGTCATATTAGTTCAGTCTTAGTTTATAGAGGGCGCCATGTGTTTTATGTGGGTATTTCTATTCAGCTTTCAGCCTAAAATTAAACTAAACTAAACGAAACTAGCTCGATTTTAAATATTATTTAGCCTAGCTTAGTTGTAATTTACTTTACTTTAGATTTGGACTGAAAAATGAGTAAAAATTATCAGATGGAACACGTGGCGCCCTCTGAAAACTCGGACTGAACTAATTTGGACCGATCTAACGTGTTTCAATAGGGACTATTCTCCCTATAAACCCTATAAATTCTTGGTATAAGTAATAGGTTTCTGTATCTTGCCCTTATACTTACCTGAACGCTCCGGTTCGCTAGGGCGTGGGCGAGGTACAGGAATCAGATCGACGCTCGGCTACCCAGTAGTAATAATAGATCTGATAACATGCAGAACAAGTTAAACACGGTTCCTACCAAAATACTGAAATCAATTTCCCTGAGTTTCCCAGGTTTTCCAGAGTAGATGAAATCATATTCCAGGCTATTTACCGTAATTTTAGGAAAGAATTTTTTTCACCCATTTTACCAGTTTTTGTGTTAAAAAGGCCGAAGCTTTTAGCTGGGGAAATAGTTATTTAAAATATTAATTTTTTCTCCGAGTTTTCCAGGTTTTTTGTAAAAAATCAGAAAACTACCCGAGTTTTCCCTGAGTTTCAATCGTAGTTTAAATTCCTTGAGTTTTCTAGGTTGGTGGGAACCCTGTTAAACCCCCCTTTTTTTTGTACATTATCAAATAAATTATGTTATCTGTTGTCGAAAAAGGAAAAATACAGAGGACTAGGACACTAGATTTATGGCACAAAATAATTACCACGCTACAAAGAGATGTTTTAAAGTCATAGTTACGCCCAATTAATTGGTTACTCATAAATGTGGCTTACTGTATGTACTACGTTATTTTTTGTGTATAGTTTTCGTTGATGGCTAATTTCCAATTTAACTTTATATTATTTACACTATAGTGATTTATTTCTATTTATAAAGCCTCCTTAGCCTCCTGTGACTGAGGTTGGCGCTAATGACCAAGCTGTCGACGCGCCATTAAGCCTCATCTCCCCCCCCCCCCTTAGTGTAGATACGAATACGAGTGATGAATCTGTAAGATACCATGGTTTATACTATCACACTACGTGGTGATGACTGATGATACGTGTGAGAATAATTCCACTACAGTGGAATGTATGTATTAAAGTGGCACTGTCACCTACTGAAAACCGTTCGCAAATACCCTGGCGCCATCTAGCGGCAGTGATATTATTAACCTGTACAGCTTGCTCCCAGGTGCACAAGGACGAATCAAATTTTCATGCAATAACTAAGAAGGCTCGTGGCTTGTTGTGTCGTGAAAAGAAATGATATTGTGCATTCCTTCGCTTGATGCAAGTAAGTGCTAGATAGTACTAGATACGCTAGAAGCAGTGATGGCGTCAGGGCTGAATTGTTTGGTGGGGGGGGGGGCGGCAGAGGGCACATCTGTAAACAGAGTGGGCCAGGGACCTTTTTTACAAGGCAGCCGCATTAGGCACTTTTATTCCGTTTAATTCAACTTAAACGTAACGTAAGCTTCAATGCGGCCCAATTTTTTTGTAAAATACGCCCCTTAAACGCACAAAATAAATTTGCAAAGTTGCTACAAAAATGAATAAATTAATAAATTTAAATGAATACAAAAAAAAATAAAAGCTCAGTTTATTCATTTGATGGCAAATTTTTAGCCAGCATTTTTGTTATTTTTTTCTGGTGGTGCCCTGAGTGTTGGGGTCAGGGGTGCCGGCAGGGCGGCCGTAAATATTTAGTGGGGGGGGGGGGGGTCATGGCCCCCCCCGACCCCCCCCAAAGACCCCCCACGGGCCAAAATTTACCAGATTCTGCCTACTTTCAATCAGTGATAGTGCTGCGTACTTT
>JAHWFP010116365.1:0-20850 GCA_023313725.1 Lithobius niger | reverse complement strand
CACTGCCCACCTTGGAATAAACTAGCTGCAGCATTCAGGCCAGGTTTAGTCTCAATATAAAAGTTAAAAGGCATGTGCGTTTTTGATTTTTGTTGGGGCCATTTATTTGATATTCCGTGTGAAAATGAAGGATATCGGCTTAAGTGGACAAGTTTTACCCTAAACTTATTCCTGCGCGTGCGTGTTTGCAAAATGGCTAACAATAGCGTCACCTTTGTAAATTAACTTTCTGCCGAAACTGTACCCTGACGTCAGTAAATCCCATTTTTCAACCCCCCACTCCTGACATTCCCACACACGGCGTGGTATTTGCTTACAATAGCCGAAAAGTGATGCAATTAATTATGTCCCCACTTCTCGCAAACCACAATCGCTCCTTTGTTTCCCGCCAAAACGAACTCGTTAGGCGAGAGCGTTTTGAGATCGTTGTTTCGAGTTTTCGCCGCGGGGAGGTGCTGGGCGCATTCTTTAGTTATCAATGACGGTATTCAAAGGGCCCAGGAACTTCGTTGCCTTCTTAAGAGAAATATTTTTTCTCCAAGATTATTTTCATAATTTGAAGGTGTTTATTTATTTTTATGTTTTCATTTGACCGTTTGTGCTCAGTGTTTATGTATGCTTTTTATTATTCGGTAAAAAAAATTTTTTCTTCCTGCTCTGTGAGGCGCCGACCCCACGTAAGCTACTCTTATCGTTATCACCCTCGGCTCAGACATGATGTATGGTTTCCCAAGAATAATGACCTTTTTAATTTTTTTTCCCCATTTGATTATTTTTGGTTGCATTCGTGTGTGGTTTTTTTCTTCTTGTTACTGCTTTATTCACAGTCTTATTTCATAAAGACGAAATTTTGAAACGCAAATAAGAAGCAGCGACTACCTAGTCGGAACCGGTACACTGTACACGTCTGATTTGAGTCACTTCCGTTTCATACCTCCGGGTTTTTTAAAATTAGTTTTAACTAATTTTTGGACGCTGAACCTAATGGTAAAACCCGTTTGTCTTTATCTGGTACCGTTTCTTAGATGATGGGTTCACTTGTTGTTCACTTCCGGCCACTTTCGAGCCACTGCCACTACATATTTTCGGGTTTTTTTTCTATTAACTAATTTTAGACGCTGAACCTAATGATAAAAACCGTTTGTCTTTATCTGGTCCACTTTCTTACATGATGGGCTCACTTGTCATTCACTTCCGGCTCTTTCGAGCTACTTCCGCTTCATATTTCCTTTTTTTTTTCCCCTTTTAACTAATTTTGGACGCTGACTCCGGCCACTTTCGGGCCACTTCCGCTTCATATTTCTCCCCCCCCCCCCCGACCCTTTAAACTAATTTTGGACGCTGAATCTAATGGTAAAAACAGTTTGTCTTTATCTGGTACCGTTTCTTAGATGATGGGCTCACTTGTTGTTCACTTCCGGCCACTTTCGGGCCACTACCGCTTCATATTTCCGTTTTTTTTTTCTTTTAACTCATTTTGGACGCTGAACCTAATGGTAAAAACCGTTTGTCTTTATATGGTACCGTTTCTTCGATGATGGGCTCACTTGTTGTTCACTTCCGGCCACTTTCGGGCCACTTCCGCTTCATCCTTTTAACTAATTTTGGACTCTGAATCTAATGGTGATATCGTGCTTCTCGATAGCGTTCTTCCGCGATATTGCGCCTTTCGCCGGCTGAATTGCTTGTTTGCTCCTTAGTCCGATTTCGCTAGATAAATTTTGTTTATCGCTCTTGGCCCTGAAATCAATTCTACTTCCTCGCAATCTCCACGTCACTTACTAAACGTCTTTCTTCATCAGTTATAATGTCGTCTTTTGCTATTATGAAAAACTCTACTTGCTCGCGACCTCACGTCACATATAATGTATGTTATTCCTCTCCGTCACTAATTTTATCACGACGTCATTTGCGATCATGAATTACTCTACTAGTTCGCGATACGACGTCACTTACCTACATCATTCCCCTGTCATCGTTCTTGACGTATTCTCTGCAAATAAAATGAATAAAAAAAATATAAATACCACTTACCTTATTAATTTGGTTCATTTTCTTGCCCTTTAGAATTAATCGTCGTATTATTTAATTTAACTTAGTTCCGTTCTTTAATTCGGACCGTTTGTCGTGTTAAAATTTAATTTTGATGAAGTCTGTCACCTGATATGGCAAATTTGGATTCTCAATACATAACACCCGACCTTTGTAACCTTGGTGTTCTTGTTCTGTATTGTCTTGCTTTGCTGCGTGGTCGCTGGTGATTGGCTAGCTGCGCCACTGGTGTGGTTTTAATGCCGTAACTTTTTAATATTTTTAACAAATTTTAACTGAATAGCATCGGTCTCATGTTGCGAATCACCAGGAATCGCCCGAATGCCTTTCCTTCGTTTCTCAAGCCATGATCCTCAAAAGGGAGTCTCCTTAAAAAAGGTAATTGAATAAGTCATTATTCTTATCTTGAACTGTGTTGTAGAAAGATGGAACTTTCGTGCGTATGTCCTTGGTTAAGTTTTGTAGTGAGTCCGACATTTATCAAGGGTGACCGAGGTTTATTTGAATGTTTTGGGTTCAACATATAACCATAATTTCTTTTCAACCTATTACAGTGTTCGCTTGGTTTCGTGGTTTGTAGCCAAATTCGTTGCTAAACCTCTTTGGCAATTAAGGGTTCAACTCCTGATGTTCCGTCAAGCCATATGAGAATTAACCCGTTACGAGAAGCTAATTTCCAAATCTCTAATCCTTAATCCGTTGCGTGAAGATAACCAAAAGGCTGGCTAGGGTTGGTTTTTTTCCCGTTGCGTGAGTACCTAAAATTGGATTTCCCTACGATGTTAATTCAATGTTAAAAGGTTCCGTGCTATGAAAAATTCTAACCCGTTGCGTGATGCTCTCTGCTAATGAATTACCGATTGTTTTCGTTACGTGACGTCCGAACATTTTAGTTGAAGCCTATAGCCTAACCGTGCTTTCAGCCCAACTTTCCTTCGTTAACGTTACATTAGCCTAAGTGCGCATGTTGCCGACTGAGTGAAATTATGATTGTACAACCCCTAACATTGTAATCCCACACCCCTTGACTAAATAAAAAAAACTAAGATACAACTTCTTGTTGCCGAGTGCCCTCATTTTGACGAGTGGCTAGGTGTTTGCCTGGTTTAGTGTTTATCTTGTACTGCTAACTTAATGATTATCGATTAAATTGTTTATTTTTTGTTTTTTTGTTTTTTTTACCTTCTCGAGTTCAAGCGGCCTTAGAACCCCGCACTGAACCCGGGACCTTGAAAAGAACTCCCCTAGACTTTTAATCAACATCTGCCCCGCTGTCTGCTTCACATATATGGGAAGGTATCGTCTCCCCCCCCCCCCCCCCACCCCAAGAGCGATAGTGAAAACCGTTTGTCTTTATCTGGAACCGTTTCTTAGATGATGGGCTCACTTGTTGTTCACTTCCGGCCACTTTTCGGGCCACTTCCGCTTCATATTTCCGGTTTTTTTTTCCTTTTAACTAATTTTGGACACTTAATCTAATAGTGAAAACCGTTTGTCTCTATCTGGTACCGTTCCGGATTTAAAAAAGCAACGGACGGACAAAATCGTTGATTTCGCTGTTCAGAATATCACAAAGTGTAACTTTAAACCTAAAATCTTAATAACAATTATTTACTCAACCAAAAAATGCGCGCACAGCTTCCCTATTCCGGAGGAGGATGTAAGACAATGGTTACAATATCAGGGATGCTGCCAGGGTGAAAATATGTGAACAATTTAAAAATTGGCTATTAGTAAACAATTTGAAAACTTTTCAAATTTAAAAATTTGAAAAAAAGAGCAGTGCTGTGAAATAAAGGCAAAACGCACAAACTAAAGTAAAAACTCAAGATGAAAGCAGCAAATGCTTGCAAAACAGTAGCTAAATTTTGTGTAATGAATTTGTGAAGTTTGCGAAAAATCTAATTTTTGTCATAAGTATGTTATTAAAATATTATTACGAGACGAATAATCACGAGGGTGTAACATTATTTTATTATAACAAATTTTAAAGGCATCCTGAATTGGCAAAAAAAAAAAAAAAAAACTCAACTTATTAAGAAATTACCAAGATTACTAGAAAAGAAAAACTCTGATTGAAAAATTGTGAAACAGTGAAAAAGGAAGATATAGTGATGCAGAAAAAACCGGTATGTGAAAGAAGTGAAAAGCAGGTATGCAAAATTATGTGAAAAAGAATGTAGGCACATGAAAAATGTGAAAAAAAAATAATAAAAAGAAGAAATGTGAAAAAATTTGAAAAAATGGAAAAGTAGGCACATGAAAAATATGAAAAAAGCAGGAATGTGAAAAAACGTGAAAAAACAAGTACCCCGACAGCATTCCTGCAATATGGAAAGGAGCAGGTGAATTGTGGCCTGAGTGATGTTGTTGAAACCAAACCAAATAATTTCTTTTTTAAAAACTAATGTTTATTACCAGGAGCGGTGAAGGAGATTTCCAACAAAGTTCTACTTTGTTCCACCGTCCTGACCCTTTGTGGTGAGTTGTCCAACAAGTGTACATTTTAGTCTTCTAACAGCCGAAGCGGCCAGAAAATACAACAGTGACAACTTTGTCCGTCCATACGTCGCCTTTTTCATTGGTAATGAAGTTTAACACGGCGAATTTGCTTCCTGATAGCTAATGGGCTCTGTCGGTGTAACTCAATGAAATAACATTTAATCGCCGTCGCATTTAACTACTGCAGGAAGACACACAACCGCAAAAAACAAAACGATTTCGTTAACGACACACATTAGTTCATTAAAAAATTCAAAAACTCAGACAACGTGTTGCATGAATGAATATGCCTACTCTCGAACCCAATTCTCCGTTAGTTGCTACTTAGGAAATTAAAACGGTAGGTAAAAAAAAATTAGGCTCAAAATCATGTTGTTACGGCAACATGTAGTCTCGACACCGTGTTGCATAAATGAATACGTCTACTCTCGAACCCAATTCTCCGGACTACTTAACGAAATTAAAACTGCTCGTAAAATTAGACATAAAAGCTGACAATTACGCCTAAAATCTAAAACTAGGCTTAAAAGCTAACCCATTTTTAACCGGCAATTGTGGCGCATCACTATACTTTTAGAGTATATAATACAGATCGCTGTTGCAGTGCGTGATAGAGGTGCGCGCCTCAACATTTTCGTTGAGAAAGTGGCGGCAGTGGACAGAAGACCGGTTGTGACTAGGTAGTCGCTTGTTTATTTTTGCGGAAAACGTACGTTAAAAATTTCGGTGTAATATGTTTTTATCTAATAAACAGGTGTGAAAAGTACCCTTTTGCTGCGTGTAGTCCAAACATGTGCCATTTCGCAAGAAGAAGCTTTTAAACTCTAACTTAAAACTAAGAAGGCGTTTGCTTCTCGAACAAAGGCCGTCTGGTTTAGAAATTAGTGTGTCTTGTCCGCTGATTTTTACGCCAGTTCTCGTTTGTGCAAGGAAGTTGAAGCCCCTTAGTATGAGGCGCCGTCTGGGACTTAATGCACAGTCCATTCGTAAAGATATTTTTCAAACTGCAAATATATTTTATCAAGCCGCACCGAGAAATTTCATCCGTAAATATATTTTTTTAACCGTACATTAAATTTTATATCCATAAATATATTTATTTCAACTGTAAATTTAATTTTGCATCCGTAAGTATATTTTTTTTACCGTACATTTAATTTTTCTTCGTAAATATATTTTTAAAACTATAAATATAAATTGCCAGACCAACCTTACTTACTTATAATTTCGTCCATAAATATATTTTTCAAACTTTAAATATAAATTTCCAAACCAACCGTACATATAATTTTTATCCTTAAATATATATTTTTTTGTTCCGTGCGGAACCAGTTTACTCTACACCGGAAAGCTACCTCCACTTGGCGGCTTTGGCCTGCTTTGACCAGAGACGTCCAAGCCAATGGTCTAAGCAGGGTAACGCGGTGGACTTAGTGAGTTAGTAAATTACACAGTACGTACGACTGGACGTTTCAAATGCTTGCGGTGGATGATTTGGACGCTGCAGTGACAGCGATCCTAGAGTCCCGGCAGTAAAAATAGTTAAGACTTACTGTACTAATTATTAAAAGTGCAACCAAGATCCATTTTTCAAATGCTGAAATGCTTGGTGCCAAGTCCCAGCTGCAATTCTCATTAGTAAGTCTTACCTATTTTTTACTGCCGGGACTCTAATATTTAGGACTTGGGTACCGGCACCAAGACTAGAGCATTTCAAGAATGGGTTCCAGCCGCAATTCTCATTAGTAAGTCTTGGTTAGTTTCTACTGTAGAGACTCCAATATTTGGGACTTGGGTCCCGGCACCAGGAGTTGAGTTTGTACAATAGATCCCGGTTGCACTTTTAATAACCCGTCCGTGATCGTCGTTATTAAAGTTGACGCACTAAGTTGACGCATTAAAGTTCCGCACTAAACAAAAACATATATTTAAGGATAAAAATTAGATGCACAGTTGGTTTGGAAATTTATATTTACAGTTTGAAAAATATTTTTATGGATGAAATTATAATTGGTCTGGCAATTTATATTTACGGTTTGAAAAATATATTTACGAATGAAAAATTATATTTACGGTAAAAAATATACTTACGAATGAAAAATTAAATGTACGGTAAAAAATATATTTACAGATGAAACTTATACGTGCGGTTTGGTAAAATATATTTACAGTTTGAGAAATATATTTACGGATTGGAAAAATATATTTCCAGTTTGAGAAATATATTTACGAATGGACCTTGCATTAAGTCCCAAACGGCGCCTCATACCCTTAGCACTGATCTGGTAAACTAAGATTTTGGCGATGTTAAATCAACTGGCCCTGGAGCAAGGAGCCGAACCACCTGCTTCTCTCCTAGACGGCCTTGTGCCAACGGCTGAATACAAAGGGAGAGTTACATGGACTGACGTGCGTGGCATTTATTCGCTCCCAAAGTACTTAATGTCTACAGCACAAATCAAGTTTTGTCTGTCTGGAAAGCGCAACAAATACCTAGAGGCGCGAAAATTTGCTACCTTCTGGGACACCCAAATCCCACTGGGACAGGTGATACTCCTGCAAAAAGCCTTAGACGAACGGAGGGCATCACGTGGTCCTGTGTTCGTCTGTCATATTAAAAACCAAAATTTATAAAAGGGACCGCCAAGTTCCGAACAGTTCGGCCCTTCAAAGGAGTGATATCAACACACCAAAACATTTGCCAAGTTAATCGCACCGACTAATAGTTCGAAGGTAAAATGAAAACTAGAACATTGCCACTGTTCACGTTTTCACTTAACGTTCAAAGTACTATTGGGTGCGATTAACTTGGCGAATGTTTTGGTAGTGTTGATATCAGTCCTTTGAAGGGCCGAACCGTTCGGAACTTGGCGGCTCCATATTTCTGGGGCAGCCAAATCAACGAAAACGATGAAATTCTCTCATATTATAAAACCGGGGTTCAGCGACTTCACGATACGCGATTGGGGTTGGAACTACGCTGCAGAATTTAACGTCATATTCGGGAAAACGAGACTGTTCGCACTGTGAGCTATCTGTAGTAACATTACTCCCGTTGCCTCTATGTCGGCGGTGATGTTTTTGCCGTTTAAGCCTAATGGCGCGAAGCCACCGATTCACAACCGCAGATAGCGCTTATTCCTCCGCCAGCCAGGCAGGGGGAGGAGATGGGAGGGGAAAGGGGGTCGAGGTACAGAGGGGGTAAACGAGAGCCGATTTTCTTTTGTGTTTGAGGTGACACGTTATTCATAATACGACTTGATATCAGGAGTTGCAATCGCTCGTCGCCATTGTTGTTGGCTGCGGAGCTGCTCTTAATGACTGCGGAGGCAGTTTATATTGAAAAATGAAGGGAAGTCCTATGGAGAAAAAAAAATCGTAGTTAAAAAAAATTCCTTCCTAAAGTTTCGACTCGAGGGTGATTTTCATTATCTTTCCGTTTTTGTATTGATTCGTTGCGATGGTTTTTAGAATTTTTTTTCTGCTGTTGTTGAGAAATGCGGTTCCTTACACCGTCCTGCAGGCAAAGCGGATGTTGGAGCGATGTGTTCGTGGTGATTCCTGTAGAAGCTCGTTGTTTTTGTTGTGAAATTACTTAACAGGTATCTTCTGTGAAGGTCTGGCCAATACTAGGATGAATGTAGGCCCTTTTTAATGATGGGGGCTAGTATGAATTTGGTATTTTGTTTAGGTTTCGATGCCCTTTTGTGTGACTGAATTCTAGAGTTATCTTTGGTTGTGTAACGTATTGATTGAAAATGCCAAAATTAGCCCGAAACGTCTTATTTAAATTTTTTTCAAATTATTTAATGTCCTGATGTGGCTTTTTGCATCTTGCTGGCTCGCTGTTCAGTGCAACAGAAGCTAGGTTAGGGTTGATGTTCGAAGAATGATACCAAGATTTTTTTTTTAAATTTGATTTGGCGTGAAGCCTTAGATATGTATGCAGGGGTGGTGCTGGTGTGACAAATGTGACAAAATGTGAGAAATACTAACCACGGTGCGACACA
This sequence comes from Lithobius niger, assembly GCA_023313725.1. Classification (NCBI taxonomy): domain Eukaryota; kingdom Metazoa; phylum Arthropoda; class Chilopoda; order Lithobiomorpha; family Lithobiidae; genus Lithobius; species Lithobius niger. The sequence goes on along the minus strand of JAHWFP010116365.1, from coordinate 12,286 downwards.
AACACAAAGGCAAACCGCGTAAACTCAAGTAAAAACAATCAACTTATCTGCTCTAATGTTTGGCCCAGAATTAAGTGTGTCTGAGGTTAATTTTGCATGAAGTGCAACCGGGTGTTTATATGATAGCAAGACGCCACACGAAGCTACGCTACGCTTTGTGGTGCGTCTTGCAGTTACGTAATCTGTAAGTGCACTCTCCCAATAGCCGCCTAAACCCGGGAATTAGACGAGCGCCAACAGAAGTGCGTGAACGGCTCCCACTGGCGCAACCAATTGGCTCCGGTTTTGTGGCAGTACACCGGGTCACGTGACGTAAAGCCAGGTCCAAGGACAGCAGTTGGCCAGTTGGTGTTGGAAAGGCAGCTGGAAAGGTCGTCTCTCCAAATACTATGCTGGGGCTGATCAGGCTCCTAAACCTTGATTCAGTGCGTAATATGTGAACTCTATGTGCAGAAACTCTACCTGCACAGTAAGGAGTGAATTGTGCTTGAACTTTGACTTGAAAACAATCGTTCACTCCCTGAGTCGTCACATATTTTGGGGGCCTGACTGGATTGAATCTAAACCTTCGGGATAGGTAATTCATGTTTCTAATAAATCATCCGGATAGAAAAGCTGAACAGTCTTGATATGAGATTTGAGCGAATTTTTTTTTCTTACTTGGTCGGTAGAAAAAATCGCGACAATTATGGTGGAGTTATTCTAGAAACTAAAAAGATCTGGAATAATGCTTCATATTTTGGGGGCAGTCTGTAGATCGTACGTACAGTAGCCAGATTTTTTTTTTCTGTAAAGGTTGTAAAGCTTTGGTGGAGACAAGAGTTGCTCCGAGTCCCGGTTGTTCTATAAATTATCATCCAGATAAATGCTTGCTGTGATCTGGTTTTGATGAAGATGAGCCAAGATGGGTTTCAGTAAGAGGGTGAAGATTCTGGGTGCTGCATTCAGGCCGAAAGGAAGGCTCTGGAAATCGTAGACTCTATTCTTGTACATGAAGTGGAAGAGATGATGAACTGATACATGAAATGGAACGTGAAGGTATGTGTCCTCCAGGTTTATTGATATGGTCCAGTCGCTTGGGATTAATGATTGGTGAATGGTGTCGAGAGTTTCCATTTTGAAGTAGCAATTTTCCATTGTGTGGTTGAGCAGTTTGAGGTTGAAGATGAGTGTTTCACTGCCTGATTTCTTCGGTCGAAGGAAGATTGAGCTGTAGAAGACCGCTCTTAGTGGGTTGGAGCTTTCCTTTATGGCGCCTTTCGTTAGGAGGGCTTTTATTTCTGTTGAGAGGCGACTGTTTGTTGGAGGTGCAAACTTCCACGGAGGGGGAGAAATGAGTGCTGGTTTGTGAGTGAATGTGGATCAGAAGCCTTGGTGGATTATGGAGAGAATTTGTTGAAGGTAGGTTTTCCCAAGCCGATAGGAAGTGGCAAAGACAGCCTCCGACTGGTAGCGACGAAAAAGATTTTGCGTCATTGGTTGCTGCAAGGTTTCTCTTTCGTTCATGGAGAAGAGTAGCGGCTGCGTGTGACGGGGGTGGCACTACGGATGCTTTGTCCTTTGCCTCTGTGGGATGGCCTACTACGAAAGGAGTGGTTGTCGTTGTGGTATTGGTATTGGCTATAGGAGTTCTCTTCGTTGTTCTGGTGTTGTTTTGGGTTCGGCCAGTTGTCATTGTTGCTTTGGCGAAACGGTGTGAAAGGTTTAGAGAAAGGTTTCTGTTGTTGTTTCGGTTTGGATTATTTCGGTTTCCGTGATATGTCATGTGGTACCAGTTTGGGGATTAAACCACGAAAGAGCGTGTCAGACTCATGAATGAGTTGGTCTCTTAGTTGATGCTTGGTGGAGCCATTGAAATTCGTGGCCGTTTGTAGATCAATGTCTCGTAGAAGAAGAGAAGAGTTGAAAAGGGCCTTCGTGAGCCAGCTCATTGTGTGAAAGGTCGCAAAGCAGGCCTTCTGGAACAGCTGGTGGATGAGTGAGGAGAGGCTGGCCTTGGTCCGGAGGAAGCTACCCACAAAGTGTGTTGACAGCGGTATTGAGGAGGTCAGCCTGGGAAGCAGCACGGAGGCTTAGACGAAGCAGTTTGTCACTGTCATGAAAGGTGTAGCATGGAATTTCGGCTTTTTTTGGAAGCTGAAGAGCAGCTCCAAAATCTATCTTCGTGTCGGCGGCAAGGAATTCGGACTGAGTGTAGGTGTCGAAATTTCTTGGGTTGGCAGAGCTATCGCCAAAAGGCTTAAAAAACCAGGTTTCACAGCCAGGGCAAGAAGGAGGAGGTGTCTTGTCGAGTTCGAGCGTTTCGCCTTTCCCTAGGAGGGTGCTGCTGTTGTGCAGAAGATTCATTAAAAGCGTGGTTGACTGGCCAAGGACAGCACGTCGTTTGAAGTTGCAATTATGCAGGCCAAATACAAAACCTGTTGGCAAACCCAATTGATATTGGGGCTTGATCGTAGGAGGAACAGCTTACAAAGGTAGCGATCTGGAAAAGTGTGTTTTACAGTTTTGAGGAGGTCTGAAAAAGGGATGGTAGAGGGAGTTTCTTCCCCTTGTGGAACATCCGGAAAATGGGCGTGATGGTTAGAGTCCTTTACGCTTGAGCTGATGAAGGTCGGTCCACGGGAGCCTTTCTTTGTAAAGTCGAAGCGGAATCAAGGTCAGTCAAGCGGGCGTGGATATGTTGACGAGCGGGGAGGTGGATCTGTAGGCCAGTGAAACGGAGAGGCCCGGGACGAAGATTTCGACAGAGAAGATAATGTTTCTTTGAATTAGGCTGGGACGAAAGAGAACCTGTTTGGTTAGTGTCACTTGTTGCAGCTGCAACCCAGTCATTGGTGTAGGGCTGCTTCACAGAAGGTCTGGCTGATGCTGGAGGATCGGTTTAGATATTTTGGTAATGGAAATCTCGGATAGCACGATTTATTAGATGGTTAACCTGGCAGCGCGAAGGAGAGTGGCTTGAGTGCTGAGTCTGCACTGTTGAATGCCACAAAGAGTGTGATAACCGATCGAGCGTCGAAACGGGGTAGGTGTGTGCCCGCTGGTGCGATTTCTTTGAAGAGTGATGCTTTAACTTGCGCCTAAGTCTGGAATAGATTTCTTTCGCAGCAGGAACAGACAGCAGGTTGGTGTGTGATGGCTAGGTCAGTCCGCATTTGATCGGGGAAGTTCGAGACGTGTTGACCGTTTCCTGGTAGAGGCATGTGGGGCAGGGACGGTCGACTGGCCGGCCGAAAAATATTTGGCAGAACCGGTTGCTGTGAGTGCATGAGGGTTGACTTGGTTTCAAAGGCCCGGAAGACGAGAGGGTGATCGGCAGATGGGCTTGTGGGCGAAGAGTGTCTTTCAAGGAGGGACATCCTTCGGGGCGCCTTTAGTTCATTCCATGAAGCTGCAGGATCTTTTGCACAACGAGAAGGAGGAGTCTTCAGCCGACGCAGAACTTGGCGAAAGAAGGTCTTCAAGATGGCGTCTTGTGGGAGCAGAAAACCGAAAGCGTGTCCACACTGTGGCAGGCTAGAGGAAAAGTCACGCTACGGCGCTTAAATAGGAAGGGATGCGTCGGTGCATGCACATTCGAGTTACGGCGCTGGTGGCTACAAGCAACTTGAAAACACCCAGCATTCGAGGAATGAATGACAAAATTCACAGGTAATGTATATTTTCCAGCGGCAGCTAGAGACACATTTTTTTGCAACATCACTCGCTCGACCGAGTAAATATGATGTTCAGTACGCAATTATTCATCTAGTGCTTAACAAAAAAAGCACACAAAAAAATAAACCAATTTTTCACAATGTTTTTTGTAACCACTTCACAAAGGATTTTTTTGTGCCCAGTGCTCTTCGAAGGAACCCAACACCTATCTTTATGAACGCATCTGGACAGCTTTACCACACCACCTGCGAGATCATTAGGAACGATGAAAGTTGTAACTACGGTGTTGAGATTAACCAAACACCCCCCAAAAAAAAAAGATATTTCTGAACCATATGCAGGTTAGTTGTTTCTTTGATCTTAGTAGGCAAGATGTTGTGAAATTTGCTACCAAGATAGAAATTGGATTATGTAGTCGTTCTTCTGAAACTTTTGGCTACTCAACATAAAATAGTGATGAATGCTTGGTTTGGTCCACGACGAAAAGGAAAAAAAAATCTGGAATTGTGAAAGACATCCCAGATTGAGACGTTGGCGTTGGCACCACGCGCGTTCCGTATCGGATTTGCATTGCTGCTATCAATGCAGCGTCTATTCACGGATACCGTCAGAAAAATCTGTGTCTGGCGAGAAAAACCGTATTTATTTCAATGGTGAAGCAATCGTGTGACGACAGAGTCTATTGGACAGACTTCAAAAATAGATGGAACCACGGCCTAATCGTTTATACACAGAAAAGACAACTTTTTTTTTAAGATGTTGCAGTATGCTTTCAAAGTTGGCAGATAAAATGCCACCAAAAAGCGAATGAAATTCTTCTTACGATTGGAATACCAATTCTGCATTTCTGGCAGATAACGTATATATCGTCAACTGGGTGGTAGGTGAAGCGTGTAAACACGTGTCAACACTCGTGGTGCACCTTGCAGTTACATGATCGAGCTGCTTGTGCGCTCTGTCAACTTCCTTGGGACGTCGAATACAAGTCTCGCTTAAAGGGCCATTACCAAGCGGGCCAATCACAAGCTGCAGCATCTAGCCATTTGCCGCTATCTAGTTCTGTCTAGCCCTTACTTTCAACAGGCGAAGGAACACACGAATAAATTTCTTTTTTAACAACAAACGAGCCACGCGGCTCCTTAATTATTGAGTGTAAAGTTGGTGCGCCCACGTGCACCTGGAAGCAACCTGTAAAGTTAAGCCTAACGACATCACGGGCACTTTTTTTATATATATCGACCGTTTTGAAACGCAGGTTTTGAATCGCTCGGTGGGCGCCATCGAGTGACGGTGATATCGTTAACCTTGACCGCTTGCTCCCTGGTGCACGCGAACGCACCAACTTTACATTCAATAATTAAGGAAACACGTGGCTAGTTTGTTGTGTAAAAAGAAATTTCTTTGCACATTCCTTCGCTTGTTGAAGTCAAGTGCCACATGGAACTAAATAATGGTAGATAAATAATGCTGCAGCCTATCATTTGGTGATTAGGCACCTTTAAAGTCGCCTGAGAGAGGAGTTGTGGATTAGCTTTCTGGCTCGAGGCAAGTGGTTAGTAGTTAAGGGTACTATTTTAGCACCTTAATATGGCGTTGTGTACGGCTCCTAACAGAAAACAATACTAAACTTCGGTGCACAAACCTTTTCCTAACTAATTCAGTGCTATTAGAGATTTTCAGCCTGTAACAGTTCCAATACAATTCGTGTTTGAAGATTTCAAATTTTCTCCGTAACAGATTTCAATGCTGAGGGGAAAGCCTAGCATAAAGTTGTTGTGTGCAGATTAGTATTGAGCTAACGCTCGCCAATGTTGAGCGCGACGTTGTTGTGTGCAGATTAGTATTGAGCTAACGCTCGCCAATGTTGAGCGCGGCGTAACAGATTTTCAATGCTGTGTGAGCTCACATGGCGTGTTGTGCGCACGATAGCATTGAGGCCTGCAGGCTAGAGTTCTGCGCGCGCGCGTCGAGGTGTGCCTATGCTGGAGGAGGGAAAGAGGCATGGAGTGAGCGTTTGACTATAGTTTTAAAGATATTTTGTTGCGTCCAACTGTTTGTCAAACAAAATTGTCTATAAGGAAAGGCAATTTGTTGATAACTATAACGCTTTTTAATATAGATTCTATTATTAAAAATGAAATCAGAGACGAGTCAAATGACTCAAAAATATATATTACGAGTAAAAACTAACTTACAGCCTAACTTAAAATTATGGAAGAGAGAAAATGGAAGAATTTTAATAAACAAAAGATAAAGGTAGGACTTTTTTATCAACGAAGCTAAAGGGTAGTTAAAAATAAAATAAAAGAGAGGATGGGGGAGATAGCCTAAGTCCTTCAAATTGCGTTTAGATTCATTAAAGCTATATCGTGGGGGCCCGTCACGATGAATGTTGTTTAAAGGATTGTTTTTCAATTCTTTAAAAATACCTTCGGCAATGGCATTGCAATGCTCAGCATCATGATGATTCCACCCACGAATATGATGTAGCAACCCAATTTCACATTCTAGGCTGTGAAGATAAGTATGTCACGTTAATAACATACTGATGAACCAGACGCGGCGCATTCGTACGGTACCTAGTATTAGTTCTTGCAGCCTAGTTTCCGTCATCCCGTTCGGAAAGACGGGATTTTTAAAAACTTCCTCCGTTCTCACTGATGGAAGTACGTTTCTATTAGGTCTTTCCGCTGCTGGGACATCACCATTTTCATTCAGGTTGTCTGGCGGAGGGTAGCAACCAACAATCTCGTAGTATTGTTCAAACAACTGTTGTTGACGTTGAGCTCCGAGCGCTGAGCGCAATTGTAGAGCGTGATGTTGTTTGAACCATTTCCGCTTCTTAGTTTTGACAATCGACTGCTATTTGTTTCTCTTACCTTTACGAGAATGCTTCTTCCATTTTCGCGATGTTATAATCCCAGTACTAGTGCTGGGTACGGCTTCAGCTTGTGCTGAAATCGATGGGTTAGGGCTACTTTTTGTCAAATCCGGGGTGGGTAGGCCTACTTCCGTACCAGTTTGTGATACATCATTCGAATCTACTTCCCCATTGGACTCGTTGCTCTCTTCCGACGAAATCGATGGGCCAAGGCTGGCTATATCACCAATTTCCGAAGTTGTATCTGACTCACCCTTTCCTCTCGACGACGGACTAAGGCTGGCAACGCTATCAATTTGGCCGTTTCCAGAATTCGACTCCACGTCCGAACCGAGCTCGCTTGGTGACGCAGGGCTGTAATCCATGCCACTTAGTTGAAAATAAACGGACTGAATAGATTTCTTCCACTGGGAACGTAGGCTAAATAATAATAAAAAAAACAAAAAGAATATTCATAGGATACGTCTCTTTCTAGCCTTAAGGCTATGAGCGGCTTCCTTTTTACTTGTCCTAATTTATCTAGAAAAGTTTGCGAATGGGCGAGTGTATTATTTTTTGCTCATTAGTTTTGTGTGGGTGTAACGTGTTTCGCCCTTACCCCATGAGCGAAGTAAAGCCCCTCACCTCCCAGTTTTTAAGTATATATGCAAAAAAATGTTCCCACCCAAAAAAATTAGCGTAGACGGAGGCCTGTAGTTTTTTCTTTTAGCCAAGATGCTATATAATTAACCAACACGGGCACGGTCGTTTTTCACGACGGTTTGGCAGGACGGACCTCTAAGCCCCTCAGGCGTTCTTTTCTGATACTCGAGTCAATTGCACACTCATCCTCCCCTTCTCCTTTAAACGTATTCAACTCCACCTACACCCACGAAATTAACATTACATAATTACAGCGCCGATATTTTATACATGTCGTGGGACAGAAAAAAATAAGCCGCCGCTTTTTTAGTATATACTAACTTCTCGAATCCACCTACACCCAGCAAATTAACATCGCAATGTTACATAAATATAAGGTTGAGACAAAGCTTATATTTTATGACTGTCATAGATTACAAAAAAAAATAAGGCGTCCGCTTCTTATCATGCAAGGCTGTTCTCAAACCCACCTGCACAACTGTAATTAGCATAAGAATGTTGTATAATTTCGTGGGAACCACTCAGCCTCCGAAGGCAAAGCATGCATTTTATGCATGACAGGCTACATAACAAAAATAACGCGTCGCTTTTTAGCATGCATTAGCCTCAGGCTATCACGCTCTGTTGCCTGATTGGTTAGCTACGTACAGAAAATATGTATTAGCTTTAGGGTTAATAAGCCTCCATATTAGACAATGAATTCTGTCCTGTTCATTTCATTGGTCAGTAGGCACATTTTTGCGTACGGGCCGTCCATATAAATAGCACCCAACATTCGACGTGCCGCAACCTCAGTTCATTTTCGCTCGAGACAACGAACCAGCTCATCTGAATGTAAGTACCGAGTCATTTTTAATAGTAGGCATTCTTAGTTTTAAAATTTATAAAGTTTAATATTTTTTTATTCAGCCCTAGTACGTTAGCGCTGTATTCTAAAATAAGTACGACTGTTTTTCCCCGTTTCTTGCTATATTTTAAAATAAGCAAGTCTGTAGAGCCCTCGTTTTTCCTTTTCTCACAATAATTAAGAGATTTTTTAGCATGTAATGTTAAATGAACGTGAAGTATTAGGCCTTAGCACTCGCAATGTTATTGAAGTTTTTAACTTTTTCCCTCTTTTTAATAGAAAATATCACCTCTTACCAAACTCAATGGCAGACGTAAAGCAGCTAATGACGAGCCTAAACCCAAAGGTTGATGTAAAACAACGCATTATTTATTTAGGCAATGACGTGTTCGCTCAGGCTTCATCATTCATGAATAAGCCATATATTCACGTCCGGAAAATGATTGTGCCATGTAGCGATTTAAGTCCATCGAAAATAGGCATTACTTTCGATACAATTGCTTGGGAATCCTTTATTCAGCAAAGAGATGAGTTGAACGCCATTTTCTTAAACAAAGAAAGTAATAATGCGTTCACAAAGTCGTGGTCGTTTGGAAAACGACTTAATCTTATTTTGAATCGCCACTCAAATTTTTACAAAACCACGGCGATTTTTTGCCGCGATGACGGTAGAAATATAGTACTCGATCAGGCCCAACTTGCTGGTTTGTTGAACTATCAACATTCTATTACGGAGAGTCTTAACGAAATTGTTGCCAAACTCAACACTTCCCAAGTTTAAAATGCATTTATTTTCTCTCTCTCTTTTCGCAGCTTAATGGCTACCAATTGTTTTGCACTCTCAGGTCTGAATACGTTACGTGTAACACCTGACACAACTGGCATAAAAATCGTTATAGGCAAGCCGTCCAAAAATGTAACGATTACTCAACAGGAATGGATGTCGCTTATAAATAAAATATACCATCGCGAGGCCGGACAGCAACTAGATTTGAAGACTGGGGAGTTGCATTGTAAATTAGTGAGCGAAGATATTATTTCTTTGAGGGCTAGAGACGATACAATTGTTCTCACTGAATTGGATTTTCTACACTTCTATTATTTACTGCCGGCAGTAAGCGATACAATCGCGGCTCTCCATCGCATAATAATGAACACAATGAGTGGTGTTTCTGACTCTGATACGAAGTCAACGCACGTCCATTCTCCCGCCTTCTCTACCACCCTAGTTACTTCACAAAAGCGGAAGGAAGCCTTTACATCGAAACAAACAAAAAAAATTAAGTTTTGTGCAGAATTCCCTCCACTGAGTGGCATTGAAACGGTGGAAGGAAATAAAATCGAGAAAAAAAGTACAAAATACCAACAGGACCAAGAAGCGGTACATTCTACCAGTGGCAACAACCTTCTTAACAGACGTAAGCATTAAATCACCACTCACGAAAGTGTTTTATAGCCTAGAGTGCAAAACAGTTATAATTTTTCTTCCTTTTTTTCAATTTTTTTTCCCTTTTTCAACAGCCTTCTCGCCACCGCATCAACAGTGGGGTGGGGGAGGGAAAAATGGGGATGGGAGGGGGGAGAGGGATGGGGGAGGGGAGGGCTCGTGCAAGGAGTCACACATGTTTAGCGTCGTAAAAAGTAGAGGGAAAATAAATAAAAAATTCAAAACAACATCGGCAGTTTACGAAGTGAAAATTAAGCCAGTAACTGCCCACTATCTATCGCAAAATAAACTCGACCCAGTACAGTACATCGACATTGTATTCGACCAAATTTTCGCCCAAATTTTAGCTTCCACTCACCTTCACGATTTGGTGGGCGTGACTCTCTGCGGAGTCGGAGTTGAAAATTCTTTGTTTCTTCCATTTATTAAAAAGCAACATTTTTTAATTGAGAATTTATTATCATTACTGCTGAAATTGAACCAGTCAGGAAAAAGTTTAGACATTTTCTCAAAATGGGAGCTTAAAGTAACAGTTATTGATGTATCGGATGGTTCTGGAACGTTTCCCAAGAAAAAACAGGCACGCACAAATGTGTCCTTATGGCTTCAATCAGGACAGCGCAAATCCATCATATTTATCAAGAACGACAGCGACAATCTTTGTTTATCTTGCAGTTTGGCGGTTTGTATGGCTCACTGGGATGATCGACCCCTGTACAAGAAACTACGAAATTCCCCACAACTCCAAAAGCAATGTGGGATGGCCCTTCATGAGACCGCTTCGGTCGCTTTACGTCCGGATGGGTATAGCTTAATTGACACGCATGAATTTCAAAACTATTTGTCGACTCTCGGTTTTCAGATCGTGGTATTCGAGAGGATAGGAACTAAATGTCAAATTGTATACGAGGGCCCGCCGGCTCAGAAGAGGATCTATTTGTTTTTACATAGCGCACATTTCGTCGGAGTCCTCAAGCCCCGGTTTCTATTTAACTCACGCTACTTCTGCCATGTATGTATGCGACCTTACAGTCACAAAGAACGTCACAGCTGTAAAAAAATTAGGTGCCTAAGCTGTCATAGTGTTAAGTACCGTTGCTTCCTGAAGCAGTGGATTCTATGTCCTATCTGTAACCGTCTTTTTCGCAACAGCGACTGTTTCAACAGGCATTTTTCCATCCAACCCCCCTTTAAGAATACAACTGTGTGCAAGTCTCTTCATAAATGCAAGGTTTGTTCTTTGACTTATCAAGGCGCCCGAAACACATTCCATCACTGTGGAAAAAGACGATGTAAAGTGTGTAAACGATGGGTCCTGCCTGAACACCGCTGCTACATCCAACCTTTACCAATGCCAAAAGCGCGCAAGAAACCAGCTCGAATTATAGCTTACGACTTTGAAACGACGCAGAACAAGCGGGTGCTTGACCAAAAGGACAAAGAATTTTTCCTCCATGAAGTGAACCTCGCTGTAGTTAACGTCTCTTGCGAGGCGTGTTTTTCTTCCGACAATTGTGAGTTATGTGGTGAGAAAATCGTGATCTTCGACAATGGAGAGGCTACTTTGGCCGAATTTTGTGAGTGGCTGTTTACAACTCATGCCAATGATGCTGACGCATGTGTGGTAGCTCACTCAGCTTCGACTTTTGATTTAGTTTTAATCACGCGTTGGGCGCTAGATAAAGGTGTTAAACCATCCTCGATTATTTACAACGGAAATAAAATCTTGACAGCGACTATAGAAGGACTGCGTTTTATCGACTCTTATAGATTCATGCCACTAAGCCTAGCTAAACTACCAGCAAGTTTGGGCTTGGACGCTTCTGTTCGAAAAGGAACATTCCCTCATTATTTCAACGAGCCCAACAACTATAAGTACGTCGGCCCCATTCCAGACTTGAAATATTACGACGCAGATGCCCTCTCTTCCACTGGCAGAGAAGAATTGTTAAAGTGGCACGCTCAGCAGAGAGACAGCGGCGCCGTTTTCGATTTCAAGAAAGAATTGATCGCTTACTGCGTCAACGACGTTGCTGTTTTGATGGCTTGTTGCGTTAAATTCAGGGAACTGATTCGAGAGATATGCCCACTCATGGAACCGCTACATACCTGTATATCTCTCCCTCAACTGGCCATGACGCTGTTCAGAACGTTATACTTGCGCAAAAATACCATCGCATGCATCGGGTCGTGCGGCCATCACCCTGCCAGACAGTATTCGAGGGAAGCCATTATGTGGCTCACTTGGGAAGCTACTCAGCGCGATATTTTCATTCAACACGCGGGTAATGGCGGTGAAGTCAAACTCGGAAATGGAAAATGGTCGGTGGATGGTTTCAGCTCGACCGACAACACTGTGTACGAATTCCAGGGCTGCATGACACACGCGTGCCCTACATGTGTGCCGAACCGACTTCAGAAACTTCCATTTAGTCAGCTTTCTGCTCAAGACACGTACGAAAAATACATCATTCGTCGAAAAGCTCTAGAGGAGATATTACAAGTGAAATACATCTGTAAATGGGAGTGCGAATGGTACAAAGATGTGAAAGAAAATCCCGAATTAGCAGCTTTCGTGAAGTCTTTCCCCTCACTACCTACTGTTCTACAACCTCGTGAGGCATACTGCGGAGGGCGGGTCTCCACTTTTAAGCACTTGCATTCCGTTCGGCCGGACAAACAGATTGTTGCCCAGGACGTTACTAGCCTTTATCCGGCTTGCATGCTTTTTGAACGCTTCCCTACGGGTCTACATCAGATCATTACGGAGTTTGGAGGTAACACCGACATTGACGCTTATTTTGGTCTCATC
>JAHWFP010116361.1:0-13554 GCA_023313725.1 Lithobius niger | reverse complement strand
CGCTATCCACTGGCCGCGCAGGAAAATTGTCAATTGCCCACACTCGCAACGCACAACTGCCCGGAATGAGTCCTGGGCTTAAAGACGGGGTGCCACACCACCAAGAAACTCGTAGATGCACGCGCCTACCCTCCCAGGATTAAAATGTGCCCCTGAATGACCATCACTCCCAATACTAAGGTGGTAAAAAACTAGACACCCCGGGCCATAACACTACTGATACGAGTTTGGATCCAGCATTCTGGAGGGACTAAAGAGATAGTAATTTTAGTGGACAATGGATCTGAAAGATCATTTATCTCTTCTCGACTGGTGGAGCAACTGAACTTAACTATTGAAGGGGAAGAAGACACTCTCATTCGTTCCTTTGGAGGCATGAAAAAACAGCAAAGAAGCAAAGTGATTTCCTTTTGTCTAATTGGCGGCAATGGAGTGCAGTTAAAGTTGTCAGCTTTAGAAGTACCGGAAATTTGTCACGGTGTCAAGATTTGGGAAACCAGTTTGGTGGAGAGGTTTCTACGGGATAACCGTACATACAGTTGGAATCAGAAGATGGGACCTGGGGAAATTGCAACGGTTGACGTTCTGATTGGTGCTGATCAATATTGGCGAGTAATGACTGGCCAAATGAAGAAATTGAGTTCAGCACTCATGTCTACCCAAAGCATTTTTGGCTGGATGTTGCAAGGTAGCACTCCGATGCATGGTCCTTTGTCACCACACTCCTTGTCAATGTGTGTAGCTACTTCAAAGGAAGAGGATCCGTCTTTGCAAAATAATTTAGCACGAATGTGGGAGCTTGACAGTAGTGGCATCATGGCCAAGGAAGACAGATCACCACAGACGTTAGAACAGGTGGAAGTTCTCAAGTTTTTTCAGGAAACGAGCACATTGCAAGAGGACCGTTATCAAGTTCGTATTCCTTGGAATCAACACAAGTTGGAACTGTCTGAGAATTTTGATGTCGCATTAGAAAGATTGCGTAAGTTACTTTGGAAGCTTAAACCGGACCCTGTGTTTTTTGAACGTTATAAAGGGGCACTGTTAGAATACGTCCAGAATGGTCATGCAGAAGAAGTAAGTTTGGAAGATCATAATGCGACAGTTTATTACATGCCTCATCATGCCATTGTTAAAGAAGATAGAGCTACTACGAAGATTCGCATAGTTTTTGATGCTTCTTCCAGCCCTGAGGGTGGTTTTTCATTGAATAGTTGTCAACATGCAGGTCCAAGTCTCAACCCATCTATCTTTGAATTGCTGCTTCGTTTTCGGTGGCACAAGATTGGAATAACCACTGATTTGTCCAAAGCTTTTCTGCAAGTGAGACTGCACCCTGAAGATAGAGATGCCACAAGATTCTTGTGGACGGACAGCCCTTGGAAACGAGGTACTCAACCTTCCCTGCGAGTATTTCGAATGACTAGTGTGCTGTTTGGGATGAAGGCCAGCCCGTTTTTGCTAGCAGCAACTATTCGTCTTCATGCAAGTACCCATCCCTTGAGTGACGAAGAATTTAGTAAGCATTTAGCTGATCATACTTATGTTGATGACTGCTTATCAGGAGAAGAGTCTATAAAAAAGGCCTATTTGCTTTCTAAACGAATTCACGATTTTATGCTGAAGGGCGGCATGCAATTTACCAAATGGGCCACAAATGATGACAATCTTTGGAAATTATGGATTTCTGATGGTTTAGTGCCAGCAGAGGAGACAGTAGAACAGAAGGTTAAGGTGCTGGGAATGAACTGGGATACAGCAACTGATGAATTTACGTCATGCAGAGTTGATAGCAGCAATCAAGGTCGACTCTTGTACCAAACGAAGTTTGTTGGGAATTCTTGCTCGAATTTTTGACCCGTTGGGGCTGTTGGCAACCTTTGTAGTAATTATCAAGCGTCTTCTTCAAGACTTATGGAGGCTGAAGGCTGATTGGGATGTAGTCATGCCAGACAAGTTGTTAGCCAGTTGGGTACAGTGGAAAGAAGAGATGCAGTATGTGACTGAATTCAGGATTCCAAGATGGCTTCAAGTCAGTAGTTTAGAAGGGTTCCAGATACATACCTTTTGCGATGCTGGACCACGGGTGTATGCAGCTGTAGTGTACTTTCGATTTCCTACAAAAGGAAGGGAGCAGTTCCAAACATGCTTTGTGACGGCCAAATCTAGATTAGCCCCTATTCAGCCTATGTGTATACCTCGGTTGGAACTTATGGCGTGTCTAATTGGAAGTCGTCTATCAGCCAGTATTACTCAAGTCTTAAAGTGTGAGCAAGCTGAGCAATTTTTTTGGTCTGATTCAAAGGTGGCCTTGAAATGGATAGAAGATGTTCCGTCCAGATGGAAGTTGTTTGTGGCTCGTAGAGTGCAAGAAATTCAGTCGACTACAAGGGACAAAGGCAGCTGGAATTATTGTAGTAGCAAGCAAAACATTGCTGATATAGTTACCAGGGGACAAAGCTTGCCCAAGTTAATGCGGAACAAAGAATGGTTACATGGTCCCACATGGCTGAGTTTGCCTCAAGATAACTGGAACCGATGTCCGTCTTCATTACAGGAAGAAGAATTAGTTGCTATCAGTCAGGAAGAAGATTCGATGGTTGCTGTACAGCTAAATCTCTGTTCTGAACCGTTGTTGAAATCGGATGATTTTAGTTCCTGGCAACGATTAACCAGAATTACTGCCTGGATTAAGCGTTTCTGTAGTAACTGTCGTAACGCAACTAAAAGGAAAACCCCATGGTTAACCTTTATTGAGCTTCAAGCTGCTGAGAGATACTGGATTGCTATAATTCAAGTACAAACCTTTGCCAATGAATTTAAAGCTTTATCGACTCATAAAGAAGTAAATAAGGACTCTTGCATTTATCAATTTAAGCCTTTTTTGGATGAAGAGAAATTTATTCGTTTAGGTGGAAGACTCAGATTTGCAAAGTTTTCAGAAGAACAAAAACACCCTTTTCTCTTGAAAGGTGGAGGATTGGTGGATTTGCTTATACGAGACAGGCATATTAGAATCTTGCATGGAGGAGTTCAAAGTACACTTGGATGTCTCAGAAACGAATTTTGGATCTTGCGTGGTCGTCAGGCGGTTCGCAAAGCCATACATGGGTGTATGAAGTGTAGAAGGTGGAATGCCAGGCCAGCAAGTGAGATGGAAGCACCTTTGCCAGAAGAGCGAGTTACAGAAACAAGTCCTTTTTTTTCTACGGGGGTAGATTTCTGTGGACCAGTAGCAGTCAAGTCACATGATGGAATAGCCCAGGCTTATATATGTCTGTTCACCTGCGCAGTGACTCGTGCATTGCATTTAGAACTTGTTGCGTCCCAAAGTACAGCAAATTTTATTTTAGCCTTTAGACGGTTCGTGGCCAGAAGGGGTGGTTGTCGAATAGTGTACAGTGACAATGCACAAACATTTCACAAGGTGGATCGTTTGTTAAGAGAAAGTTGTGCTTGGCTACGTGATACTCAGCTACAAGAAGTGGTAACTGGCCTAGGGATCGAGTGGAAATTCATAGCCCCAAGAGCGTCATGGTGGGGTGGATTTTATGAAAGAATGGTGCAGATGGTAAAATATCATTTACGACGCACTTTAGGTTCAGCTATGTTGTCTGCAGATGAATTGTATACTGTACTCACGGAAATAGAAGCAATTGTCAATAATCGCCCGTTAACGGTTATTACAGAGGATTTTTCTGATGCTGAATATCTAACGCCTGCACATTTTCTGCTTGGGAAAAAGGATGGTTGCTTAACCGATAGTTTGTTGTTTCACACTGACGTTCCCACAAATCCACAGTTGATTAGAAGATGGAGATATCGTGGACAGTTAATGAAGAAGTTTTGGAATCAATGGCGTCGTGACTATTTGCTGCAACTCCGAACGGCGCATGAAGTTCGTCGGAGAACAAACCAACAGGATCCTATTCAGCTGCATGACGTAGTGCTGCAAATAGAAGAAAAGTTACCCAAGGGGAGATGGAAATTAGCTCGGGTAGTGGAGTTAACAAAAGGAAGAGATGGAAAAGTACGATCTGTTATGCTACAGCATGCTGATGGAAGTTTATCACGAAGAGCTGTACAACACATTTGTCCACTAGAAATTGTGTAGGCGCGAACACTGCGTGTCTTGTCCTGCATCTCGTTTTAGCTTAACAGGGCATAGATTCGCTTACAAGATACAGAAGCAAGTCATGAAGAACACCCATGAAGAAGATATTATTGTGAGGTTACATAACACATGATAGGGACGCATATCACAGATTTTGACGGAGTTACACTCAAACATTATTAAACTTTGCTCATATGTGAAGCAGAAAGAAATTTCAGTAGGTTGTCTACTACATCTTTATGCCTATTCTTCGGTCTAAATTCATTGGTCATAGGGTACTGATGATTTAGCAACGTTTGGATTTGGGGAGGTCTGTCTACTCGCCTTTCGTTCTGTCTCGGGAGAGGTGTTTAAGAGGAACCAGAAATCTACCAGTAAAAAATTTCTAGGCATAGCACAATATTCATCGCATAGTCCACTCCAGTGCGATTTTTGCCGACTGATGAAGACCCGATCAGAAGGTTGTTTTTATACTCCGGGCAATATTCCCCCCTGAAGAATTCGTACTTCGTGAAGTATTGACAAAGTATTGAAGATTAACCGGGAAGACGGAGTAGTGGGTTTGCAACAACATGAATCTTTAGAAGATTTAGAAAGTCCTACTTAGGTGAAGATTTGCATTGAAGTTAGTTGTATTTATGATTGTATTCTTGTATTGCTTTCTCCCTTTCGTGTTGGGGGTTTGAGCATGTCGCAAATCTTGCGTGAGGCATGGGAAAAACCGTGTCATTTAAGTTTTGGTTGCGACGTTTAATTTAGATGTTAATGATAATTATAGTGATATCCTACTGCTTAATAATAAGTTTGCCTTTGTAAATGCTAAAAATGAGAAATAATTCCTTACCTTAATTCGAAGTTCGGCAGCAGGCTTAAGGCGGCGACTTAAACTGTTGCTAAGTAACGTAGCATGGACCTTTATTAATACGTCTGCAATTTATCTCAGGTGAACTTGTTATTGGGGTTTTAGGTTTGTCAGTGGGATTTTGTCATGCAGTTTGGTAATAAGTTTAGCTGTGTAAGAGGTCGCTGGATTAGAAGTTGCTCGTGATTCACGTGGATGTGAAAGTTGTGTATTGTTAGAATTGTACTGCTAAATTTCTGCTAAAATAAAATCACTTCGTCGGCTGGCAGCGATCCAGCAGCATCTCATCAAATGGCCTGCCTTCTTCCTTTCAGGGGGGTGACTTAACAGGAGGGTTAAGCCTCACTTAACCCTTTTTTCTGCCTTTTGGGTTAGGGTTACTTTTAAGCCTTCTCTCTTGATGTGAAGTTTATCTTGTTTGCTACTAATCTCTTGTTTTCAGAAGCCATGTAAATCTCTTACCCTCACGAACCTAAGTCCACCCTAGATGTAAGTAGTGTAAGGGCCGAGGATAACGTAGCCTTGCCTTATTAGCTAGCAAGATAATCGCTACACCTCGCAGGGCAACTTATGTAGAAGGCTGCCTAGCTTGTAAGCCCCACCCAACCCCCAACCTAAATTAGCTCTTCTTCAGTCTAATACTTTTGCTCTCCCACTTTGCCGATTTCAGGACAGACCGAGCGGTAAAAAAGAAGCTTACTAGCGTACACGCGCCACATCTGTCACCGGGATCGTACCCTTAGACGATCAAATAAAAGGTAAATGAATTCATATAAAACTATTTCCGGTAATGTATCGAGGAAACCTGTTAAAATATACCGGAGGGAGTTTCTTTTGGGTTGCCCTGCTTGATATGTTGAATGCAACTACTAGTAAATAATGAAAAGGTTCGAAGGGTTTTCTAACGAGCGTTAACCGCTTCCTGTAATGGATTGTTTATTTACAAACCGTGCAACTCGGTTCTGCTTAGTTTGTGGGTTGCAGGAAGTAATCGAAGCAACAATTACGTGACAATTGTTGCTTTCTATTTTGAAACAATTCAATTGAGGCCGGATGACAGCATTTCAGAAATAATTACGTCATTTAATCATCTCGACAGGCAATTTTGAGGTTTCAAAATTCGAGACCGGCAATTTGTTTTGAACTGTAAGATTTAAGTAGAAACCTGTATAGAGTTAATCAATGAAAGTCGTGAAAGTTGTGATATTGCTAATTAGCTAGCTCCTAATCCAGCGTCTACCGTGTTAATTTTCTCATGGGGTACAAAGACACATAGCTAGGGAAAGTCGGCAAATCTAAACTTTGGCACACTGGTAAAGAGTCGTCTTAGGGAAGTGCCGTTTTATAAAAAGCAAGAAGCACGTGGCGCCCAGAAGTGGCACGTATTGTTTATATTGTGATGCAGCTATAGATTATAACATGCTGAAGTGTTATACGTTTATTGTTTCATACTTATTGTCAAAAACTCAAATCAACTTACTGGTAGTGTTGTTGTAGTGAGGTTTTTCTTTGGGGACTGAAAACCTCTATGGCTGACGCTCCGTAATAATTCATTTAACTCACCTCGGCTCACTACAAGACTGGTGTTTTTAATGCAACAGGAATTGGAAACAAAGTAGAGCTCGTGAGCACGGGTCCAGTCAAGTAGAAAAGTAATATCTTAAAGAACTAGGCACTTAAAAAAAAACATGATGAAACATTGGTAGGACAAATCGCAGTTGCTTGTACTCCCGTCGTCCCTCGCGCGTGGCGTCGCATGGATACAGACTCAACACATATAATGAAAGGGGTGAAACCTACCAGAATCCTTAACGTAGAACAATAATTGTGCGTTATTAAATTTTACGTTTACGCGTTAATTATCATCACTGGAACTCGCGCTGAATGTCTTTATTGCTAACTTGTCTCACATTCGATGTCATTATTTGTATCACCACGTTGTCCAGAGCGACATGAGAAGCCTTTTAGGATCGAGCTAAAAGTCCCGGCCATTACCGGAAGTTGACTGGGATGGCAAAGACTGAAAAGCTTCTCAGATCACTCTAAACAACCTAGTGGTACAAATAATGACTTAGAACGGAAGACATGTTAACAATAAAGACGTTCAGTGCGAGTTCCAGTAATTATAATAATGATTATATATAAAAAAAACATTATATGTATCAGAGTGTATCCATCGGTATCCATACGACGTGCGCGTGCGAGGGACGACGGGACAAGCCTATGTGGGACGAATTATGTCAAGTTGCTTCTCACTACGAACTTTGATTGGTATACACTAGACTTTTTGGTGTTATAAGAGGGTAGCTGCACTGGCTTTGTTTCACCGGGCAGGGTGCGCCGTTTCACGGCGCAACAAAACACATTTTGTTATACTATAGGTAAAGGTACAGAATGAAGGTATGAAAATTGTGACGGCCACCCAGGAGAAGCCTTCTTCTAGAGTGGCTTCTTAATCACGTTAACAAAATTGCATATCTTTATAATAATATTGGAGGCCGGCTAAAAGGAAGGCTAAAAGGAAAACCACTTCTCCCCTCCTCGCGCCCGCATTGAAAATGCACTCTCCCACTCTACCTGCATGGAAACAGGAGGCAGGCATGAGTGGTCGATCAACTCAATAAAGGTTCAATCTGACAAGTCGTCGGGCCGAACAATCACTTCTCCCCTCCCCACGCCCGCGTTGCAAATGCGCTCTCCCATTCTACCTGCATGCAAACAGGAGGCAGGCATGAGTGGTCAACCAATCTGACAAGTCGTCGGGAAGAGTGCCGGAAAAATGTCCCGGGAAATGTGTCCGTAAACTTAATTCATGACCGGCCCCGTGCATAGCACGGGCTTCCTCTAGTTTTGTATAAGTATCAACATTCTTCCAGTGAAAATGTAGATGAAGCATGCATGCGTGACATTTCGTGCTTTCTACGTCATGTGAAAATTGTGATATCCACCCAAAACTGGTTTAAAAGATGCCGCCAAGTTTCCAAAAAATTGATTCCTTTGAAAGTAACATTCAACCAGTGAAATGCCGCCAAGGTTAACCCTATTAACCAGCATACTTGGCGCATATTGCCCACTTTTTAATTTCATTATATACTTTCTTAGACCGCTGAAACATGTTGGACTTAGAACTCTATAATCCTATGTCTAAAACATTGACATTTATGCAATCCGTCATATCTGCACATAATTATTATAATCAATCCCAGCAACAACAAAATTAAATGAGAGGGGAATGCACCAAGTTTGCTGGTTAATAGGGTTAACCTTGGCGGCCGTTCCCTGGTTGAATGATATCACTACTTTCAAAGGCCGGCACTTTTTGGAAGCTTGGCGGCTTCTGTTATAACAGTTCTGGTTTTCGGTGGACAGAATACACATCGGCAACTGTGGGTTAAAAGTTAACAAGTTCGGTGAAAAGAACTCATTTAATTCACGCCGGTCTGTTGGGAATCATGCTGAACTACACTAGACGTCTAGAACCCTTGGCAAGGTTGGTTTCTGCTGTGGTAAAAAAAAAATATATATTGCTACGGGCGTGCAGTGCATAGAAGTCAAAACGCCAAGTGTGTAAGAGCCACTCACTAGTCCTGCCTAATGGCGTGCGAGAAGAATGAGAACAAAGCATGCTGGGATAGCACGTGCCGCCTATTATTATGTAAATGAGGGGAAAAAGAAGGCAAGCCCGGCTAAAGCTAAGCCACGTGTCGCTTCGCTCCGCCATGTTTTTTTGCCCCCCATCTCTCTCTCTCTCAGCATAAGTTGTCTTTCAATTAATATTCGGCCACGAGGTTTTTTGACCCGGCCTGGCAGCCGGCACGTGCTTGGAGAACGCAACAAGTCCAGACTCGCTCGCAACTCGCCTTTTGGATTTAAAACGATAAAAGAGCGGGGTGTGGGGTGGTGGGGAGGGAGGGAGGAGTGAGACGGGATTTTAGCCGCAGCATTTGTGTACAGTTGTTGCAGTTTTAAAGGAGCCTGCCGCAGAATTGGCTTTCTTGAACGACTCGGTTTTTACAACATTACTTAAAACGCGTGTAAATGTTACGAACATGTTCATTTTCTTGTTCTTTCCTTCACGAGACGTTTTTGCAACATTCACTTAAATTAAAGGGACGTGAATCCTTCCGGCATGTCGTGCGACCACCCATTGAGAAAAGTGTTTGCAACATTGACACAGGTTAGAGTTATGTCGCAAAATCGTCTCACACGAAAAAAAAAACGGAAAAAAAATGACTGTGTCGGCAACATTTACATAATTTTGAACTAATATCGCAAAACTGAGTTACACAGGAAAGCCAACATGGAGGCATTACCTTTAAACCCATGTAAGTGTTGCAAAAGCTAAATAAGCGTGTGATGTACGAAAGTAGTCGGAGGGTCTGTCTTTTTTAAAGTCATTATGTCTGGTATTTTGTTTATGGTGACCTGAGTAAGCCTGTGATCTGAGTTGTAAGGCACTGTAATGACACAGTCATTTTCTTGTTTTTATTTCGTACGAGATGATTTTGCGGCATTAACTCCAACCTGTGTAAATCTTGCAAGCGCTATTCACAACGGGTTGTACGACATACCGGAATGATTAATGTCCCTTTAACTTTAAGACGTCAAAGGATGGAAAGTCGAATGGGATCGAATAGGGATAAATAAATTCATAAGAAAACCTATTTTCGTTGTTTTCTGGACTTAAAATGTCAGACTGCCTGAGCGGGAATTGAACCCATGACCTTTGAGACGAAAAGCCAAAGCCCTATACTGCTCAATGATATGCTACCTGCACTGAAGCTGTTGTCAATTCTGAATCGATTAGGCTACTAACCGGATTGTTAGCATAAAAGCTTTTTTTTTGGTTTGCCTGGCTTGCCAAATTTTCCTATTTAAAAAAAAATATATTGTAATGTTTACATTGTTTTGTAAGCTTTTTTATCCAGGCTTACAAAGTAAAAAATATAAAATGTTAACTGCATTCTTTTAAAACGCACACGCGCACGCCCAGAACACAAACAACACGCCAGCAATATGCACCAGCATCAACTATAACGGCATCAAAAGCGAACCTGGCAGCCTTCGGACAGGGCACATCACCGGAGTGGTTTATAATCGCAATCAGCCAAATTGTACAGCCTGTACCAATAGTACCCCCAAAAGTAGGCTACTGCAATTTTCTGGATACCTTCCAGTTTATTATGGGCGACGATATGCACATCGAACATGTACGCTTACAAATAAAATTAGTAGCCTGCATGCATGCAGGTTAATGGTTGTTCTTCAAATGCAGAAATGCCCAAAGTAAGTGAATTTTAGAATTAACGTCATTTTCCAGCTTTAATTTTGTTATTAACTTTTTTAAACCGCTACCTTTTTTAACGCTAAAATGATTCTGTGCCATCATAAAGATTAGCATAGAATATGGCTATAGAGTGAGACACATTGTAGGTTAGGAAATTGAAAGTTGCCATGTTCGTTTTTGATGCCACCACAATCGAAAATGGTGCACAATGCTGGCGTGTTGCTTGCATTCTGGGTGTGCTCGCAGTAAAAATGCTATAGCTTTTACTTTGTACGCCTGCATTACTGAAAAGCTTACCGAACAATGTTATAGTCTGTTCACATTATGTCTGCAGGAAACTGACTGAATGACTTCACGTTTTCTTGCACTATAAGTGCAAAACTTGTTGATATCACACTTGTAAACTCTCCACAGTTACTGTTAGAGTGAGTCTACGAGTGCGATATTTGCATGTTTTTTGCAGTCGTTAGTGGAAGAAAACGTGGCATCATGCAGCCAGTTTTCTGAAAACCAAATGTGGAACAGACTATAATATTGCACACTTTTTTGGTTTACTTTGTGGTTTTCACTTAATGTTTCATTGAAACAATTTTCGGATAACAGTTATTTTACTTTTTTGAATTTTTCATTGTAACAATGATTATTTTAACGTTGCTATAAAACGCATTCGCATAATACTATTAGCGATTACTATTAGTCAGTCAGAGCCGTATTTACCAATAGGCAGACTAGACACGTGCCTAGTTCGAATTAGTACCAGTTCCTTTTTTACTTGTAAAACACATCTGGGTTTAATAAACATCAATCAATTAAGGTTTTTGACGTTGTCTTACCAACGTTTAAACACTGTTTAAGTTTAGACTGGGCTACGGGGTGCATTCTGGGGCTAGTAGCCTGGTTGCTAGGGCCCCAGTCAACGCTCACAACCACTGCACCAAGTAGGCTGTTTGGCGTCTCCTCAAAGTTGCAAACTTTCACAGAGGGCCAATGCTCACTTATCACATTCACTAAATACTTGGCATGCAAGCACGGGAGTAGCCTGCAATTTGAATTTGCAACTGTCTTTGCAGGCCATGCTATCGCTTGATGCTATAACTACAGCGTGTTTTTTTTTTCCATAGTTCCACATTTGCACATGCTTTCTTAAGCAAAGTGCCGCCATTGAAACCAAGGGTCGGGTGGGACGATAGTATATAGGAACTCATGGAATAGGGTACTCCTAACTAAATCTCTTATTTTCTATTGAAGAAGTGCCCTCCAGAGCACAAATACGATTGTATGCAGTTACTTTAAACGAGCCGTATGCATGCTTAATCGTCATAAACCTTAATAAAGGTTTAGAAATTGAGAAAAGCGTTTGGGCATAACCCAGCGTTTCGCTTGTGCAAAACCTAAGCTTTAGCGTGGCAAATCAGCGGTAGGTCATGAATGGTGTCATGTACGAAGGAGAAATTATTTCTCTTATTCCATGGTCCATCTCGTTAAAAAAAAGTATATCAACTCAGTATCGACTAAGGTGCTTAGTGTAATTTCCCCCATACTTCGAAGCTAAATCTTGTTTGTAGCTATTTATCATTAAAGTGGCACTACCATTGATTGAAAGTTTGCAGAATCTGGCAACAAGTAGCGCTAATTTGTGCAATCTGGCACTTGCTTGCATCAAGCGAAGGAATGCACAACGCCATTTCTTTTAACGAAATGCACAAGCTACTAGCCTCTTTAATTATAAAGTGAAAATTTGGTACGTCCTCGTGCACCTGGGAGCGAGCTGTAAAGGTTAACCCTTTGACTTGCAGCATTATTTTCTCTAATAATACTACAGCAAAAGAATACAAACTTGAAACCAGTTGGAATGCTTGAGTGAGGCTGATATTTGATGCCTATAGATAGCTTATAACATTGGTTCAGGGATGGTAAGGTGGCTCGAATATAAGGTGAATTGTGGTTATGGGCTTAAAAATTCAACCAAAATAAATGGACAAGATTATAAGACGGATGACTTTCACCCAAGATTCTGACAGTGTTTCTGTTACCAAGTATTTTGCTACACAGCACAGCTAATGCTGATTCAGAATCAGATTTTTATTGGTATAGGTTTTTTTTCCAACTGTGTATTCCATAACAAATTTTTGCTGTCCATTTTTGGTTAAATTTTAGTCTTTGCTAAATAATTCAAAAATTATTTGAGCTACTGACTTTTTAGTAACACCAATGGATAGCTCTCGAAAAAAATGGTTCAAATGGTATATTGAAACTTCAAAATTTGGACGAATTATGGATTTGGACGCAAATATAACGTAAAAAAAATAAGCGCGCTTGCAAGTCAAACGGTTAACAATATCACAGTTGCTAGATGGCGTCAGGGGGTTTTCGTACGATTTTCAATCAGCAGTCCCGTTGTATTTGAGTACGTACTACATTTCTGCTTTTCGTATTTATAATTATATTTATGATTTTTATATAATTTTTTTAATATTTTTGTACACATACTTTGCTATTTTTTTTTATTGTTGAATATATGCTATTGCATTATTTTGGAAATGGAAATCAGTTGGGGGTTGGGGCCCAAAAGCACTTCTGTGTCTAGGGCCCACACAAAGCTAAATACGGCCCTGATTAGTCTCTCTTATTAGTACCTAAGTATCTCCTTGCAAACGCACGGACTTCTTTAATGTTCAGTTTTGGCATTGTTGCATAATAACAATGTTTAAAACAATGTAAAACAATCAATTTGGTCGTTAGGAGCTCCCTAACCCCTGAACCACTTGACCAATTAGAAAGGTCCATATGAAAAGGGCACATTTATAGAGCAATACCTGTAAAATGTGCTAAGAACCAGCTTTATTCACCGCATGGAAGAATTTATTTTCGTGATACAAAAAAACGTTAGCCAGTAGCCAGTAATTAGGCAAATATCAACGTTATTCACATCGTTTTTTCAACAAGAAAACGTTACGCTGTGTCACTAACAGTGACTTTTATGCTGTCAGGCGACCAAAGTCTGCCTTTTCTGTTGCATTGTTATTTAACCACAGATGGCTGAAAACAGCCTACCTGCCTTTGCTGCAAAGACACAACGTGTCTAGTGGTCGCCATGCTCATATATATTTTATCTGGAGTTATCGTTTTATTTTGGCAGGCGACGCACTAGCGTGTGTCTTGATCTGACGTCGAATCTAGTACCCTAACAATGGTTTAGCGCAAAGAAAACCAAACTTCTCACACCAGATAAGAATAAATCAGCATTATCAATTCATCAAATGCTTCGTACTCTCATTCATTTAAATGCAA
>JAHWFP010116359.1:0-18397 GCA_023313725.1 Lithobius niger | reverse complement strand
TATAATACACAATTCTATTGCAGACATGAAAAGAATGAATGTGAGGTGAAACCATGCTGCTGGTAATCAAGTGAAGTTAACTGAAAAAAAAGGGCAAATTAAAACGTCGTTGCTGCCTTATCGCTAACAATTCTTTTCAACGTAACTCAACTAAATAATTACATTTGATCGTCGCATTTAACCACAACAGAAAGGTAGGCAACGGTAAAAAAACAAATATGGATTCCGTTCACGACACACATTCACTTCATTTGAAAAAAAGAATGCTTGGAATAATTCCCTTCAGCATGGCGACCAAAGTGGCTTTTACACAAGCGATGAGAATCTCAAATACAAAAACCACCAAAACCTCAAAACACCATAGCATGAGAAAGTGGTTTTTATAAAACGAAACCAAACAGCAGACGACGTGTTTAATAATAATAATAATAATAATAATAATAGCAATTTCACCCGCTAATGGGTGTGGTAACGGAAGGGATTGCCCTCTTACACCGTCCCAATGATCATCGTTTTAGCAGGTGCGTCGCAAAAATTTTGCAAGGTCAATTTTACGGATCACTCGTTTAAAGGATGACACTGTCATCAACGAGATGACAGTATTCGGTAAGGAATTCCAGCAGTCAACAACCCTATTAGCAACGAAGAACTTCCTACAATCGGTCCTGGAAGATTGCTTTTGCAATTTCAGATGATGCCCACGAGTATGGGTGGTTAGAGATAATGAAAAAAAAATGGTAGAAAAATCGGAAGTTGGTCTTTAACAATTTGAAAGGTGAGTGCAAGGTCATATCTGAGTCTGCGCAATTCGAGTGGCTCCAGTCCCGTTCTACGAAGCCTGTCACCTGCCGATAACGAACGCAGTTCAGGTATGGAACGAGTGAAAGTACGCTGCACTGATTCCAGCAAGTCGATGTCCTTCAATAGGCGCGGTGACCAAACGGGGCTGGCATACTCCAATAGTGGTCTCACGTGGACTTTAAATGCCCACACTTTTGTATTGGTGTAAGTTTTGCCAAAACACCTGTTAACAATGAATAAACGTCGGAAGGCATCTGAAGTAATTTTAGAGCAATGCCCTGAGAACTTAAGATTGGAATTAAACAGGACACCCAAGTCATTAACTAAGTGCTTTTCCTCGGTCTTGAATCCGTCAATAAAATAGTTTGACGACCCAATGTGGGCCCCGATAACCATCAAATGACATTTGGGTAACGAAAGAGGCAGTTGCCATTCCTTGGACTACTGTGCGACATTGTTGACAACAGCAAAAGCAAAATTAAGGACAACAACAATGAGGTTTGCCCGGTCATTACATGAAATCAATTCGTTTCCAGCCTTCAGATCAGCTGCAAATTTAAAGTTCAAAGTTCCAAAGTTCGTGTTATCTTGTAGTAAGTCACCAACAAACAGAATGAAAAGTAGGGGGTCTAGCACCGAGCCCTGCGGTACACCACTTGTGGTTGGCAGCCAATCTGAGAAGGTAGAATTGACTACAATCCTCTGTTTACGATTACAGAGGGATGCCCTAATCCAGTCCAGCATTTTGCCGTTAATACCAAGGTGGATAAGTTTAGAGATTAACTTAGAATGCACTACAGAGTCAAAGGCTCCCTGAAAATCAAAATAGATCACTTCAGATGACACACCCAGATCAACCACCGAGGTCCGCCTGTCCAATATCGACAGGAGTTGCATTGTGGTCGACCTCTGCGGCAGAAAGCCAAACTGATTATGGTCAAGAAGATCATGGTTTTGGCAGTGTTGTAGAATGTGGTTTCTTATAATAGATTCCATAATTTTGCTAACAACAGATGTTAAGGCAATTGGTCTATAATTAGTAGGAAGGGTTGCATTTCCCTTTTTAAAAATGGGTATACCACAACACGAGAACAATAACGTGGTGGCGTCTAATAGTTTTAAGATACCTTGTTTCTATGGTAACTTAAACTCTTTTAGAGTCATTTAAATCTTATCTTCAGACAAGCAAAAATTGTCAGCCAGTGCTGAGGAAGGCCCACCTGCTGACATTAATTGTGATGGCTACCGCTTTTAAATAATCGTATGCTTTATTTCCATCGAGCGATTCAGCGAAACACAAGTATGGTGTAAAGTCAATGTCAATACTGAGCATTGCAAATAACATAAATTTTGTTTACGTATACCATACTCTTGTTTTGCTAAACCACTTCCAGGAAAAGAAATGCATGGTAAGCGATCACTGCTACACAGAGGCGTCCTCCTAAAAATTTGGTTGTTTATCAGCGGCAGCAATGTCAACCTCTTAAATCTTTGGATTATTGTTAAAAGGCCGGTCACGCCGCCTGGTTATTAAGTCTGGTTCATTCGGCTGTTGGTTGTCTCAATGGTTCCCAGTAAGCAAACGACAAGTAGCACTACCATGCAGTGGTAACCGTAGGCCTTGTTGGTGGACACGGGGTTGGGTGGAACGCAGGCTGTGCACGATCGCCGGTATGCATGGCAGTGGTTCCAATGGTCCCCGCAGTGGATTGGTGGTGGGAATTTGTCGGGGTCTCCAAGGAGTCTAGGTTTATACTTAGCACGAGAAGGAGGTGTATGGAAAACGACTGTGCAGGAAGGTGGTGTCCTGAATGGAGCCTGGTGCAGCCTCAGGGGAGTCTCGACCCTCAGTTACCTGGATCCTGGACCCATCGGGTCAGATCCTGAGAAAATAGCCTAGGGCTGAGGCCTTCAAAGCTAACTTCCTCCTCGTCTACAATGTCCCTAAATGGCTTCCGCTCCCAGGGGAAGCGTGGGTGGAGGCCAGTGCTGAGGAGGGCCCACTTACCTATCATGAAATGGAGGCTGTTCTGTCAGATGGACAATGGTAGGAGCTCTGGGGATTGACCGCATCTTGTACAGTCAGTTGAAACAGCTGTGCTCCGAGGTGCGCATAGATTGGTGTGGTTGTTCCAGGACGTTATGGATGTTTGCAATTTTAACACCTGTGTTAGGGAGAGGAAAAGTGAGGACGTCTGTTACCAGTTATAGGCCATTGCATTGCTGTCCTGCTTGCGGATAGTTTATGAAAGGATCTTAACATCACGGTTGGTTAGGGCGGTGGAACATTCAGGGGGTTTATATAGGCCCAATTCGGATTTCGGAGGCACCGCTCTGATCAGGATGCCATGTTGTTTTTGGAGTCTGGAATCTGGGAGGCGTGGGTGAGAGGAGAAGTAGTGGCAGTTTCTTCCTGGATATACGGTCTGCCTACGGCATGGTGAATGCGCAGTGGGTGGGTCAGGTAAGACGCGGGTTCATTGTCCTCAGAAGTTATTGGACTCGATTTTAGCCATCTTGGGTCTCCGCTACTTTGCTTCCCGTGTAGGAGGTCAATGGTCTGGGGTAACATCCACATCCAGGGACTCCCGCAGGGCAGCTGTCTGAGCCCCGCGTTGTTTATTCTGACAATCAATGAGGTGCTGGTAGCCCTGGCACAGGAAGTCAATATTGTGGCCTTTGCCGACGACGCAGCTGTATGGGTCTCGGGCAAGCATATGTCTTCTTGGGTCTTCTGGAGGAAGCTGTGGTAGAGGGGGGCCTGCTTCCTGGCAATCTGGGGTTTAGCCCTATCTGCCTCAGAAACGGAATTATTGCTGTTCTCTGGGGGCTCAATTAGTGTGGGGGAAAGTGTAGCCCAGACGGCCAAGAGTGTTAGGTATTTGGGCTTTCACCTCGATTCACTATTGAGCTGTGTGGGTGATGCATGTGTGGTTAGGGAGGCAGTAGAGAACCGGTAACGGATCTGGAAGTCCGTGGCAGGTAACAGATTGGTTTCTCGGAGGTCGGTCGTGATCAATTTGTACAGGTCGTTTGTGCGCTCTTGTGTCTACTTTCATCTACCACTGTTGATTGGGTCGAAATGTGCAATAGATACGGTGCAGGTGGTGGTGAATGGCTGCCTTAGGGTGGTGAAAGGGTGTCTGTCCACAACATCGATTAAGGCCCTGCATATAGAGGTGGGGGAGTGTCCCTTGCAGCATCATGCCAAGAAGCTTTTGGGTGCGGTGTGCTTGAAAGCTATCGCACGAGGCAGCAGCGACCCCTTATGCAGAGTTATCACGAATTTCTTAGGTCTTGGGCTGGTAGTTAGGCTGCAGCTTGGGAACCTGGGCTATGGGGCAACATTCCTGCTGGAATTTACGCTGAACATTGTGGACGTGAGGCATGGCTATTGGGTGCATAACCCATGTCAATGGTGTCACTTTTTGAGTGATTGTCTTATTCTAGGGGACAGGCAGCAGGGACGCCACGTTGATGATATTTGCTGTGATGCCTCGTTTTATTGGGAATCCTGGAAAGGCGGCATTGGTGTCTTCCAGGAGAACTATGGCTTAGAATGGGGTTACTCAATCCCATTCCTTCCATCCGCATTTGTGGGGGAGCTCGTGGTGATCTCTGTCTCCCTAGACGTCACATTAGATTTGCAGTTGCCACGCTTCCGAGTTCTCAGAGACTCTGCTCGAGGGATAAAACTCCTCCAACGGTCACTGATGGACACGGATGGGGTTCACCCGGTTGTGTCTGAAATCTGTTGGAAACTACATGTTGTGCTGCAGTCTGGTGCAGCTGATGGGATCCGGTGAAGTAACAGACAGCGTAGCTAGACTCTTCTTTCATAATGTGAAGAGCCATTTGGTCATCCCGGTCACTCCGCAGGACCTGCGGCTGGTTGTCTCTACGATGGTGGCTGCAGACTGGCAATCTGAGTAGGGAGAAAAGGGAGGATTTTGTACACATTGCATCCTACCGTCCACCAACTGACGATATTGAATAGGCTGTTGAGGAAGGATGCTGCCACTTTGTCAAGGCTGCAGGCCAACAATGTTCAGTTGGGCGCTTGTGAATTCAGGTTGGGTTGGGGTGCAAGCAAGATTTGCTGCTGTGGGACGGGCACGGAGTCAGTGGAGCATTTTCTGCTGTGTTGCCTACTTCACACACGTCAGAGGAGCCTACCGCTGCGTACGGTTGACACATCGCTAACCTCTGTGTTACGGCTCCACCCTTGTGATCGGCTGGTCATGGGAGCTCTTTGGGCCATACTGGACACTAGAAGGTTCTTGTAGGTTTTCTTGGATTTGTGAGGCCTCCTCACCACGCTCGGTTTTATGGGTTCCTGCGGTTGATGTGATATGCGAGTTTTGCCAAGGCTAGTTTGGACTGTATGGTGTACGGTGTATAGAATAGGTTAGTATTAAGGATTGTGTGCTTAGCATTATATTGGCGACCTAGGCTCAGTAAGAATAAAGTAAGTAAGTAGTGATGATTGTTTGGCTTGCAGTTAAATGTGTTATTGTCTCTCGAGACATTCAGTACCTTCCTAAAGCATCGAACAGAGCGAACAGAACGCACCACTGTTAGAGACAGTTTGGCTCCAAACTTGACGTCGCGCGTGTGCAGTGATGTTACATCAGTCATTCAGTGCCTTTCTAAACTACAATACAGCTCAACAAGCTCAGCAGAGTATTCGATACGTCACACCTTCACCACGACCAGACCTGGCTAATGGATTTGACCAGGACTGACTAATAGATGTGACCAGGCGAGAGCAATGCCAAATTGCGAACCATCTTAGGGAGGTGGTTTGCTGGGATGGAGGTTTGAGCATGCGCGACGTAACAGTTTTGACGAAACAGATTCATCGCTGACGATGTTGACGTCAATCAAGCCGCATCAACACGGATATTAGCAGGGAGTGAGCCAAACTGTCACCAACAGTGGTGCATTTGGTACGCTCTGTTTGGTCGTTTAGGAAGGTACCGATTTTGTTTAGGTTTAAAATTAGGATTAAGTAAATTTAATTTAACCACAGAGTAGGTCTTTATCGTTCTTCACAATGAACAAACAAACAAATGCTTTACTATTACTATTTTTTTTTAAACCTTGCAAAGATAAGTTGCAAAGTTGTTATAAACACTGTAATATTTGTTGGCATCAGCGCGCTGTTTACCAGCACAAGCAGCTACTACCGTGGCGTTTATTTTGAGCCCGTGGCTATGACACACATCTTTAGTATGGGATGCGGGAAGAGGCTGCAAACAAGGAAGAATCTAACTGCGGGAGCAAACGAAAGTCTTTAAAGTCGAAGAGCAGTACTTCACATCAAAAGTCAAAAGCCCAAACTTAGCCGAGTGATTACTGTTCGGATTTTTAAGGAGTATTAACAAGTATGGCAAAAACCATAAAAATGAACATAAATATAAATAAAAAAAAAACACTCCTGCTCGCTCCGCCTACAATAGGTTCAAAGCCTGTTTCCTAGTATTATAAAAGTAATTGCACTCATATAATTTGCTCAGTTAGTTACCAGCTCAAAGGGAAGAAAATAATGGAGGGGGGAGGGTGGGCATATGTGCGTGTGTGTGGAAGAGTATGACAAACTTTGCCTTTGGATTGTTGTATTATAGCTCTATCGAGTGTTCTGTGTTTTGGCGACTTTTTTTTTTTTTTGCACATGTGTGGTGTTTTGGAAGAAGCTGTGAATTACAGTGAATTTTAGTCAGTGGAGTTACCGCTAAAAGTCATTAGGCAATATGTCCAAAAATCAATGATTTTCACTCCTCCTTTTATACAAGACACCATTATTCTGTGATTATCGGTGGTATGTTAACAAGGCTGGCTGCAAAGCACTCGTTCAAATTAATTTTCTCAAAGGCATTTTTTTTCCTCCAGTTCTCTGAAACCAACGAAAATGGATTGCGTGTTTCAGGTCAGGCAGCACCTAGTGAGCCACATGTAAATTAATTAATGTAATTGTGTGGGTGCGGCGAAAACGGATTGCGTGTTGCAGGTCAAACGAACGACTTGTCATAGAGCTCCACGCTTGTTAGAGGATGCTTTATTTTAAACCTAACAGCAGGGGCTGTGCGCGCAAGATTGCTGCTCGTGGATCCATCGCCGTACCAGTTCTAACTTCGCGACTGATATTTCTTTTGAGCTAAAAAGCAATTTGAGATCAATTTGGCATCTAATAGACGACTCCAAACCATTTTTCATCTTCAATCATCCGTCAATTATCTTCCAACCAAGTTCGTGTCGGAGCTATATAGTGACGAGGACGGTGTGCTTAGTGATGATTCCACGGTTGTTTGTGAGTTGCTTTGTAAGTATCTGCACCCGACCTAACGTTGTATTACCAAATATGTGTTGTTCCTCTCCATAGTTGTTACTAACGACTCGTTACTAACGAGTTATTTATCTGCTGCCCCTGACTGTATAACGGGTAGCCAGTAGTGCGTATCCCTCTCCCTGGTCCAGTGAGGAGTTACCCCCCTCCTCTAAGACCCAATGCCCCCTCCCCCCACCGCTCCCAGTTTAAAAATGCTACTCCTGTATTACCGACTTGAACTAGTGGTTGGGGTGGGACACCCCCTCCCCCCCCACAACAGCCGGGTGCTGCAACAGCATCTACTGTTCTGTTTCGTTTTCAATCAATATTCAACCGTGCATAAAATTATCAACTAAAACATACTTTTTTATTGTATTTTTGTAGATTTTTGTAGATTAATGTGTTGTGTTGACTGTTGACGGGTTATGTTGTGTTGTGGTGACTGGTGACTGGTGGTGTGCTGTTGTTACACACTTAATACATCGATATTTTTCCACCCCTCTCTTCACCTAGAAGTTGCTCCTCACTGACCTCCGCTCGGGGCACCTGCGGGTAGCCTTATTCACTTAATGCAGAATTTAATTATTCCAGTATTAACGATTTTATTCAACAAATCGATTGATGAAACGTTTGTTCCACTGCAGTGGAAGAATGCCAGTGTTACTCCTACCTATAAGAAGGGCCTGTTACAGGCCTACTATGTAATTACAGGCCTATTAGTCTCACCGCGCATTTTTTACAATTTTTGAATGGATTGTAAACCATTGTTCCATTTTAGGAGGAATATAAATTGATGGAAGGGGCTGAACATGGCTTCAGACAAGGGTTTTCAATACATCTCACTTGGTTTCATTTTCCCATGATGTAGTAGAAGCCCTGAACGCAGGGCAACCTGTGGATCTCTTAGTTTTTGACCTAGAAAAAGCTTTCAATAAGGTCAATCACTGCCTACTTACAGCGGAACTTGCAGGAATTGGTATTATTGGTCCTCTAGCTAATTGATAATCGTACGGCTTACTAATCGTAGTGTAGCTGGCGTCGTGGATCCGATCGGGGCCCCATGACTAGCGGGCTCCCCCAGGGTTCAGTTCTGGGTCCTTGCCTTTACTATCTTTACACAAGATTTTTTATAATGATTGGGTTACGATTTGCAGACGATACCAAGATGGTTACTGTATTATCTAGTTTTAACAATACTCAAAATATGCAATTATCGATTGATAATGCGTATGCTTAGAGCTCGAAGTGGAGCATCCTTACTAATGCAACAAAACTGGTTACCTTACATGTTGGTTATACTAACTCTTTGGATTATTCCCTCAATTGTAATCGTATTTCTGAAGCTGACGTTGTTCGTTACCTTGGTATTGTGACTGATGCAAAATTCAGTTTCTCTAAACACACAAGCACTTATTGTTAGTACAGAGCTAACTTACTGATTTATGTATTAAATTGTACTATTTGCACTAGGGATCGTAAAATTTATCTTCCATTATTTTATCTATGTATAATTTGACCCATATTGCAGTATGGTGTCCGTTTTTGGGATTCACTTTTTCTAAAAGATAAACGAGCAATTGAAAATGCACGGAGAAGATTTTCGAAAAAATAGATCTCCTTTCTTATTTCAGTTACTCGGAACGACTTAAGACGCTAGGTCTTCCGTCCTTGACTTGACGAAGACAGTGAGTGGAGACTCATTCTCATGTTCAGAATCATTAGAGGCAAAATAGATAATTTATTCTTCAGACTGTTCGGTACTACCTTTGTTACCTGAGGTTAAAATTACAAACTTTGGATCACCACTCCGCGTTATAACGCTATGCTTAATTCATTTACTCATCGTTTGCTAAAACTTTGGAATACTGGCCTAATAATGTTGTGGAGACTGATTCGGCTGATAGCTTTAAAAGAGGACTAGATCTAGAAGCGCGCTAGCACTTCGCCCATCAAATTCAGATTGTTGGTTTTCCACGACGTCTGATTGTTAGCGTCTGGTTGTTGTTCAAAGTCGGGACATTATCAGACATGTGCGAATAGTCCAGTCAAATTAGACCAAATTTAGGTGGAATCGTGGAATAATTCATAATAAGCTAATTTCTGGCACAGATGTTCGTAATGGTCTTAGGTTCAACATACTAAAGTCTTCAACTGTCCGTGTTGAGCTAACGTCGCCGTCTTGGAAACATGGCGCCCAACATCGGTTTTTTCAATATATCTCGGTAACGGTTGCTCGGGCATGAAAATATGTTCTGTACAAAGATGTACACCATGAAATTTTCTACAAAAAGGTTTTATTAATTTTTTTCATAGATTCAATGATCCGAGGGGGAGGGAGGGATGATTTACCCCCCAAAAACGGTATTTCGGCTGTAACTCCTTAATCGTCAACAAATCAAAAGCACAATGTGAAGCAACAACGTTCAGCACATAGTTTTGGACAGGAAAAGTGATATACATCTTTTATGTATACGCACCCCATTGAACCCCAAATTCGTCTTAGCACCCTTGATGTGAGCGGATGCTTTTTTCAATTGGTTGTTATAGTGATTTTCGTATTCAAAGTTTTCTTGCGAGCCCTTTAATAGCCCGAAATAGACATGCTTATGATGTTCTGCAAGATGGGGATCTATTCTTTCCATCAATCCTAACCGAAATTGTTTTACTTAGATAGGGATCGTTTTGCACCCAATTAAAGGTAAAGAGGTAATGAGCGAGGAAATCATATATTGATTTTCGAATTCAAAGTGCTGTTGCGAGTCCTCTAATAGCCCGAAATGGACGTTTTAATGATTTTCTGATGGGGATCTATTCTTTTCATCAATCCTAACTGAAATTGTTTAGGTTAGATAGGGACTGTCTACGCCTATTTTAAGTGTAGCTGTATTGGTGTCGCCGCTAGTTTTAATCTCAAAGTGCCATTGTAATGTTCATATTGGTTGCCGTACGGCGTAGCAGAAAACGATATTGCAGCAGTCTTTTCTGAATATGGGTCAGTTGTCGGCCTGTGTTGTGAAGTACACAATGTGGATGGAGTCACACACTTCTTCAACGGAGTGTTGAAGGCAACCCTGCGACTGAGAGAAGGTGTTCTGCTGGATGAGGTTCCAGACGTCGTCACAATTAGGGTTTTGCAGCTCTTTTGAAGATCCCAGGTGCCTAAAATGTGGATTCCGTGGGCACGTGAGAAGGTCGTGTACCAGCTCCTTCTGTCGTTGGTGTGATGTTTATACACCCCGTTTTTTCCCATGTGAGCATCAGAATCGTTGTGCTGCACCGGCGGTTGTACCGGTGTCTTCTATCACCTCCGGTGTGGCAGTGCCTAGTGCTGTGACATCTGTAGTGACTTCTGGGATTGTGTGCTGGTAATTCGGGGAACCCCTGCAATTTGGGTGTGGGTGGTGGATTTAGCGCTTGCGGTAAAGTGACGCTTAATGCTGCTTTGCCTAATACTGAAGTCATGCTAGCGAGTGAATGGGAAGTTGCTCTCTCTCCGAAAAGGAAGAAACAGTAGGGTAGGGGCACCACCACAGCTGAAAATCAGTAGAGTTGGACAAACTGACGCTGGTGTCTCAGGTTGTTCGAATCCTGGGGTGAGAGAGGTTGTAGCTGTTGGTGCTACAGAGCAGATGGATGTGCAGTCTGGTACGGGGAATTATGTGTTGGTTGGGGGTTGGTTTGGTCGAAAACTTGGTTGAAAATTTGGAGGGTCAGGGAGCGGTAGAGCGTGATATAGCTATGGGGGAAGATATTGTGGCAGTGGGTGTCAAGGATGTGGATGTGGGCGAGTAGTTGAGGTGACTGATGTTCTGGCCAATACTGTATCTGGTAAAACTGGGAGGGTTTCTAATTGTGGAATAGTTGGTGAAGTGCGTGAAGTGTGTGAAAGTAGTGTGGAGATGGACAAGGAGAATTTGGGTTATATTGTTCAGTTTCAATCTTTGTTCTTGGAATGCCAGGGGGGGGCTTTGGGGAAATTGGGTGAAATAGGAGAACTCTGTAGTAGGATGGATGAAGCAGGTTTGCTCAAGGTTAAGTTGCCCCCAGGAGTTTTGATTGGTATTAACAGCTTTACATGCATACCTGACGGTGTGAGTAAGAACGTCAGAGTTATGCTCAGGGATGGGATCGCAACTCAATTGATTGTAAATCCTGGCTGTAGAGGAATGGAAGTTTGTGCATTGAGATTATGGTGGGAGTCTGTGTGGTTACCTGTTGGTTTGTGTATGTGCATGGACATGTAATTAGGGACGAGTGGGTTGCTTGGTAGAGGTCGCTTCCTGGGCATTTGGTCCTGGGAGGTGACTTCAATGTGCAGCATTGGGTGTGGGGCAGTGTAGAGTGTAGTACAATGGGGCAAATGCTTGTGTCAACGCTCGATGATTCCGGGCTGGAAGTAATGGCAACCCAACCTTTGTCAGGAGGTTCAGGGGAATTGTCCAGGAGTCGCTCCTGGACCACTTCCTGTGCTCTACTGAGCTGACTCATCTGTGCTCCTTTGTAGTGTCTGATGACCTCAGGAGGAGTGACCACTTTCCAATTTCTTTGTCCCTTGGTGGTCATGCACTTTTCAATTTCTTTGTCCCTTGGAGGTCATGGACAGCTAGGCAGTGGTTGTAACCAGGGAGAGGGAGATCGCTCCACTGTGCTCCCAGGTATCTTTGGTTCGTGGGTTGAAAATGACTTGGCAGCAGGATGGGTAAGAGGAAAGGGCGCTGTAGGCTCATGGGTTTCAGATTCATTGGCCGGCGTGGTGGACCCAGGCATGCACGTTCGCTCTTAGAGATCGCAGACGTGCTTGGCGACAATATTGTCGCTTTCCCACTGATGCGGAGGAGACGAAATTCATTCTGAGGAGTGAGAAAGCCTCGTATGGCCGAAGGGTGTGCAACGACTGTCCAAGGGTTGCTCCGTATCGGAGGCCTGGAGTTTGGTTCGTCCCATGGACTCGAAGGTTGCAATCTCTTAGGTTTTTGGCTCAGCGGGGAGGTTCTTCAAGGTGTCAAAATGGCAACTGCTTTTAACGACAATTTTGCAAAGGTCTACAATTCTCCATGTGGTCCATCTTCTTGTCTAGGTGAATGGTCAACTGATTGGCATTGTGGTGACCCACTTTCGGTTGCAGAGTTCACTGCTGCGGTCTGGTGATGGTGCAGCAGGAATAGACCGTATTTCTTATGGGGATATCAAGAGACTGAACATAGAAGCAAAACGGAACTTGTTGAATTTGTTCAGAGGTGTTATGGTGGTGCCTCGGTCCCGCCTTCGTGGTTATTCACTGTTCTCACTCCTGTTTTGGGTAGGAGCAAAGCCAGGTCCTTGGTGGTGAGCTACAGGCCAATTGCTATCCTTTCTTGTGTAAGAAGGTTTATGAGCGAATTTTAATGGGGCACCTGGTGTCTCAGTTGGAGGCTTCGGGTGGGCTCTTTAGTGGGCAGTTAGGGTTCCGAAAACACAGGGATTCACAAAATGTAGTGTTGTATCTGGAATCCAGCATTCGCGGTGCTTGGCTTAAAGGGCAATTGGCGGTGGCAGTCTTCTTGAATATTAGGGAAACCTATGACACGGTCGATCTGAACTGGGTCGTGGCTGCCCTGCAAAAGCTTGGGGTGGGGTGGGAGCTTGCTTTTTAGATCTTGGCGCTCCTCAAGAACAGGAGTTTTGCTACCAGGGTTGGAGGCTGCTGATTGGATGTCTGTAAGACCAACAGAGGATTTCTTCAGGAAAGCTGCCTGAGCCCGGCTCTCTTTGCAGTGGCACTGAATGAAGTGCTTGTCCGGTTAAGTCACCTATTCGATGTTGTGGCTTATGCCGATGACGTGGCTGTTTGGTTGGTGGGGAATGATCTCCCGTTGTTACTTGGCTCTCTGGAACATGCACTGGTAGTAAGTGACGGGCTACTTGCAAAGAGGGGCCTTGCACTGTCTCAGTCCAAAACAGAACTGATGGTGTTATGCAAGCACTCAAATGTGCATGCTACACTTAAAGTGGGTGCGACTGTCGTCTCGCCCTCCTTCAGTGCGCAGTATTTGGGTGTGAGACTGGATTCGCAGCTTACCTGGAAAGCTGAGGTTGCTGGGATCAAGAAAGCTGTGGCAGGGAGAACTAGGGTTCTGAAGGCCTTGGTATCGAATAAGTTGTTGGCGAGAGGTCGGTGGTGTCCTGCTTCTATCGAGTTTACATCAGGGCAGTGGCAGACTACTACCTCCTGTTCTTACCCTCTTTTCGGTGGGCAACTCATGGCGTCTAGGCTGCGCTCAATGACAGTCTATAGGTGTGACAGGGTGCTTTCCTACAACGCCGGGTATTAGAGTATCTTGCGAGCATTACTTTACCAGTTTATTAATGTATCACTTACAAACATTTATGGGCGTATGTAAGAATTTCTGCATTTTGCATTAATGTTGTTGTACTTTTATTAATTTTTTAGCGAGTCTATTAGTTGAGGCTTACGTAAAATAGCCTTTCACTTCCGGAGTTTCAGTTTCGTTTTTTTTAATACGCTTCAGTATGCAGACGTTCGCAGGTTGTATCTCCGTCGAAGCGATCACAGAAAATCTTTAATTTATGTGTTAGTAAAATTATACTAAATATTTATGTAGCAGTTAAATTAGCTACACGTTTTTACATCCATATTCGTTATTTATTTGTATTTGTATAATCGTAAATCTTTTTGCCACTGCACAGCCAAGCCAAGCCACCCGTCTAAGCTTCAGTCTCTGTTGCTATGGAAACGAATACAGACTAGCTATTAAATACGGTTAAAATAACCTACATGTGACAATTCCTGGAGTGAAGATGCATTGCGGACGTGTAAGTACATTGTGTAGCTCCTGTGAAGTGTATTTATTACGGTGTAATGCGTTACCGACAGCAGCAATAAACGAATCGGGCCTAACAATCAATTCTGTCGCCATTTTTCAAATTACCGTTTCACTCGCCATGCACTCGCTAGTTAGCAGCAGTCCGAACCAGAAGTTGTTTTAGAAATCGACGTCCCATCGAACAGAAATCAAATGCAACCTAACTTACACCTGTCTCACTTACTAAATTTATCTTCTCATTCTTTAATAAGCGATGAATTAAGCCTTTATTAGCACGTTCAAGTATGCGACTCTTGGTTAGGGGGTTGCCAACTATCTTTGATTATCGCTTGTTGCACAAGAGCGGTTTTCAGTTATTAATCGCCCACTTGGTAGGTCCATGGCCAGTAAACTAACCGGCCCGCTCTACAAAGATATTGGGGGGGGGGGGGGGAAAAATGGCTGCTACGTCTAGTTCTTTCGTCGAGGTTTGTTCTTTGAGGTAGCTTCTTTGTACGGAGAGACGCGACATCTATGGGCAGGTAGTGGCGGTTTTCGAAATAATTAAAATTTCTACGTAGATTTTAATGGCAAATTTTTATTACCGATAAAAGTATTTTTGTATGATTTATTTATACATGATGAATTACGGTTTTATTACGATGACTGATGTACTTTACACTTACTGACTGATGTACGTTACTGGGCTATTTATACTGGTTTTGTGTTGGATATTTTTTTTTCTCAGGACTGGATATCATCTAGTTTTGCCCATAGGGAAACTGTCCCAGGCGGTGTGTTGTTGTTTATAAATAAATAAATAAATAAGTTTCTTTTCTTTTTAGAGTTTCCTTAGCATATTGGACCATAAACACGGAATAATGACTCTATAGAGCAGTGACACGACGTAGTATTATATAACTCTATGCTGGAGCCTTAATGGGTTAGCTGCAAGGGGCACTTCAAAGAGAAACAGAAGGGCGTCATACTGAAGCCGATGCTGTTAAGAGTGATTTCTTAGACCTAAAACGTGCGATTTTTGTTGTTGGAGAAAACAACGTTATTTTAAGCCTAAGAAATCCGCTCTTCCGTTGTTTTTCCCTCCATTTTTTATGTAGTGCACCTTGTAGTTATGCTCTCCAAAACCCATACTGGTGCCAATATGGCGGCAAATGACACTACTCTACACTGTAAATTGCGTAGCTTACACAATATAAACAATCGGGTGTCAGCTGAAATACAGTTGACAACACTTTTATTCAAGCCTTAAAGCTACTGCAATACAATTTTCATCAAATTTTTTTGGAGGGGGTGGGGGGTAGGCAGGGGCACAAGCTGAGGTAATTTTAATACAGATAAAGGCTCAGTTTCGAATTTACTGGGACATCACCCCTCATCGCCGTTTCGACCAAACCGAAAATTGCCGAAACAACTTTTAACTAATTCCACCAGTCCTACTTTGCAACGGCAGTCTTGTACAGCACCCCACCCCACCACATTTAAAAATAGTTTGAAGGCCTATCGGTCCGTGCTGTATTTATTTATTATTATTATTATTATTTTTGATGGCCAGTTGATGGGTTTCGATTTTTCTTTCAATGGCTGTCGCAGGAAATTAAATCGTCCCTTCCCATTTATTTTGTTCATTTTCTGTATTTTGTTCTGGAACAATAAAGTCTTTATTTTTGTCTTTACCGACTTATATTGTGACGATCATTGTGATGAGTGCACCCATTTCCGATCGCTGTTGACGCATGCACGTGCAATTTCATCATTCCAAACGGTCTAATAAAGCTGCCATTCGAACTTCAGTGACAGCAGAAATGAAAAGGTTCGTGTGAAGGTTTAGGGCCGGTTTATGACGAATTCGTGTTCTACTAAACAAATGACTAAAACACAGTGGACTACACTGTAAATATTATTATCGCAGCCGATAGTGAGGTTTAAAGAAGCATTTACTTATTCTTGTTTAATCTTGTTTCTGATATCGTGAACTCGGCAGATTTGTAAAAATTGCTGCCCGTAAAATACGTGGATCGACATTTTACGTAGATCGGAAACAGCTGCAGAAAATGCCATACAGGTACGTTCAGTCCAATACAATACCTTTTGGTTCACACTGTTGGTACTGTATCATACTCTGGTTGCCAACTTGGGACCAACATGTGGTAATTCCTAAGACAGTTTTAGTTTGCGTGCCGTTTTCAATGCAATCAGCTGGGAAAATAATGACATGAGCACAGCGCCGTAGCCAGTCTCTAACCATGCCGTCGCACCAGTTTGGGTAAATTTATGATCGAGTCGCATCCAAATGGGTCAACCATGGACTAGCCAGCCAATGGACCCAAAATCAGGTTCTGATTTCACTGGGAAAGGGGGTGGGGCAGGGACAGCGACGCCTGAACGGTTAACTGCGGTACTGTCAAAAATAAGATGCAATTAAAAAAACTACACTGAAGTGAAATCAGAAGCAAAACCCACAAGAGTGAAAGAGTCCGACAAGTTTTAGCCAATCAGAGTAATGCTATCAGAGTGAAAATGGCTGCCACCAAGTTTTGCCTAACCCATGTACGACCAAAGAGTGTTTACCTTGGAAAGTAGTGATCACCCTACAATGAACATCTAATCCCACCGATTATTACTTCAGACGTTAAATGAAAAACTCGACCATTTCTACTGTACTCTGGAGCTTCGGTCTTTGGTCTAAAAGGCCATCGTTCGCGATCGTTAACCGTTATCAGAAAAAAAACCCACAAGGGTGAAAGAATCCGATAAGTTTTAGCCAATGAAAGTAGTGATATCAAAACAAAAAATGGCTGCCTGACGAAGGAAACGTCAGGTATTTCATTTAACCTTTGAACTGTTCTCGGTGGGTTGTTAAATAAATGTGGATGGATTGTTGTCAGTTGTTTGTTGGCGGGGAGGAGGGGGCATGCAGAAAACTTGGTGGCAGCCATTTTTACTTTGATATCACTACTTTGATTGGCTAAAACTTATCGGATTCTTTCACCCTTGTGGGTTTTGTTTCTGATAACGGTTAACGGTCCTCATCATATAGTGATAGACATTCATCTTATTCATAATTCATGTAATTGATAATGGAATTGGGGTGCAGATTGCTACAAGATTATCGCTTAAGCTCATTTTAAAGCCATAGCTTTCATAGCCATAGTTCCGTTAACTGAAGTTTGAAAATAAATACAGGCGCAAATATCGTTCCATTGCCATTTTTTTGACTTAATCTCAGATTGCCTGTGCGAGAATTGAACCGTCGACCTTTTAGACCAAAGACCGAAGCTCCAGAGCGTAGCCGTATTGCCACGGACTTAATCAAATAGCCATAAGCGGCTTTTTAAGGATTACCCTCCTATTATTAATTTTGTTATAGTTTGTTCAGGTACTGGAATTAGTGTTAAGAGGTATCCGACATCAATAGATGTTAGTGCTTAAGCCGTACGAATTTTTAAAACGCCTGCGCACAACACGTGCTTAACTCCCAATCGCTGGAGAAAATCCCGTTTTCAATCGCGTAGAGGCGCAGGCGCCAGAAACAAAACAGCGTTGCCCTGGGCTATCGTAGCTTACTGACGTCACAGCCTTTCCATGGCGCGAGCTCATACCGTATCTCGTGGGGTCTAAGTGACTTAAAAATGGCGGTTGTTTTTATTTATTTCGACGTTATTATCAAGGCAAGTGATATTAACACTGGCGATAGCCAGTGTTAGTAAGGGTCGACCTAGGAACTCTGTGTTAAACTTTCAACTTTGAGAGCTTATAACTCCGTCAAAAGTAAACATCTTTAAACCAAATTTGGAATCTAGCCTTGGCTAGTCAGGGCCTGTCTGCAGCCCAAAAATTGTGAAATTCAGTCCAGCCAAATCCGAGATGCAGACAGGGGCCAAATAGACAACTTCTTGTTCAGGTTCTTGTTGTTGTTGTTGTTGTTCTGGGGATACTTTCGTCTGTCCTCGCTACAGGGCAAACCATTTGTCCTATAAAGTTGGTTCTTAGCCCATTTTACAGGTATTGCTCTGTAGATGTGCCCTTTTCATAAGGCCTTTTCTGATGGGTCAAGTGGTTCAGGGGTTACGGAGCTCTAAACGACCAGATCGATTGTTTTACATTGTTTTAAACATTGTTATTAAGCAACAATGCCAATTAACAAACGCCAGCTGCATGATATAGAATGAAGATTAAAGGATTTGTTTCTATTGTTAACATTGGCGATAACCAGGCTAGCAAGGGTCAGCCTAGGGTCTCTTGTGTTAAACTCTCAGCTTTGCACTGTTTTACAGTTTAGCTGCAATTCTAAAAGTAACACGAATTAATAAACAAAAACGGAACGTTAAATGTTTAGAGTAAGGATCTAAAAGTCAAAACCTAGAAGGAACACGGACAAGCTTTGACAATCAGGGTGTAGGTGTAAAATTTCGTCAGTAAGAGGCTGGTAAGCATTAGACCCTTA
>JAHWFP010116355.1:0-11926 GCA_023313725.1 Lithobius niger | reverse complement strand
AGTCCTCACTCCAGCAAAACTAAAAAAAAAAATTAATATCTCCGTT
Source organism: Lithobius niger (assembly GCA_023313725.1). NCBI lineage: Eukaryota > Metazoa > Arthropoda > Chilopoda > Lithobiomorpha > Lithobiidae > Lithobius > Lithobius niger. Next base: position 11,880 of record JAHWFP010116355.1, on the reverse strand, counting down.
CGTATTCAATATTTATCGACGAAATTTGGCCAGAAGTAGATAAGTATGGAAGGTATAATTATACCAAAGATTATGCAATTCTGTGCAAGATTAAAGTAGAAAGCCACACGTAAATTTGAAAACTGTTCACTTGTTGTTGTTAGTCTTGGTGTTGTGTGAAACCGTTTCAGAAATAAACTACTGCACCTACTTAAAATCTAATGATCTAAGCCAGAAATTTCCTTAGTCTTCACCCTCAAAAAGATCGTTTTTTTGAATTGGTCGAGCCATTCGAGAGGTACGGGACCCTGAACGATTAGTTTGATTGTTTTACATTGTTTTAACATTGTAATTACGGAACCATGCCAATCAACAGTTCCATTCTTCGTGCACGTGTTATGTCTTTGCTAAACAGTTAATTGTTAATGGGTTAATGGGCCTTAGGGCTTCGGGCAGATGACCAGGAGTGGTTAACGCTCGTTAAACCCTTTGAAACCATTTGGGGTGTGGGTTTGCATGATGTTTTGTTGTTTTGTTGCATTGTACTCTGGTTTGGTGGATGTCACATATTTTAGGAGGGGCGTGCGACCATGGGTCAGGGCCCCTGTATTAAAATTGAATTGAAAGAATCCGTGTGTCAGAACGAGCGATTTCTAAGTAAAACGATGGTTTTTCTTTGGTACGAAGCTTCTTCATTGTTCAAACTGTATTTGTAATCGCCTTTCGTCGTATATATATATATATGAAATAGACGGACGGTTGTAACAATGGAAAACAATGAAAAGGAGTGCAAATATCAAAACACATGCTAGTGTGTCGCCCGCCAAGATAAATATAACATCCTCATAAAGTACTTACATGAGCATGGCGACCACTAGTAGACACGTTGTGTTTTTACAGCTAAGGTAGTTTCGCTGTGGTCAGCTACCTGAGGATAAATAACGATGCGACAGAAAAGGCTGAAACTTGTTTGATCGGAAAACTTTGGTCGCCTGACAACATAAAAGTCATCACTATTAATGACACAGCTTACCGTTATTTTGTTGAAGAAACGACGTGAATTAACGTTTGATATTTGCCTAATTACTTACTAGCTACTTGTAACGCTTTTCTTGTATCACGAAAACAACTTCTTCCATGCGATGAATAAAGCTGGTTCGTAACTCATTTTACATGTATTGCTACGGAAATGTGCCCTTTTCATAAGGCCTCTTCTAATTGATCAAGTGGTTCAGAGGTTAGGAACCTCTAAACGACCAAAATGATGTATTTGAAATTTGCGCAGTAAGCATTTTCAGTTTTTTCTTCATTTAACCTTCGAAGTGTGTATTACTCGATGGCTGGCGAAAGAACTCGGCGTTTGATATCACTACTTCATGGCGAAAAGCTTGTGGGATCCTTAACAAGGTTATTTTTGGGAGAGATCACTATAACTAGCTCAGCCTCCACACGAACTGTGTATCTGACAGATACACAAACTGTTTTCACAATGTGTACTGTGAGGCTACTATCTTAACTGTGTAGTGACAGTTCACAACTCATGTAGAGGCTGAGCTGGTACACAGTGATATCAAACACAGCGTGTTTGGATTGTATGTTTGATAAATTATGCCATATTCTATAGTTCGGCTGAAACAGCTACATAAGTCAACATCTAAAACTCCTACTGAAACTTTGGAACACTACACGATTTAGAGACTATCTGGACTCCGCAGTAGACCTGTGTTGTATTTCTAAAAAAGCAAGTAGAAACACCTTCATTTCGAATTTAAAGCTTCTTATATTCGACCCCTGAATTACATGTGACCGGCTGCAGAAGCATAAAATGTGACTAAAGGACCTTCACACACAAACTCAACTCCGAACTTGGTGGTGTACATTTTTTAAAACTGTTTAACTTCCTTGCTTGATGTCGATCATGTGTTATTCCACAGGAAAAGATATAGTAGTGTGAACTGTGAATACTGTGAGCTATATATAGATAAATAGGAAAACATGGTGACGATAAAATTTTTAGAAAATGTCACTTTTCAGGCCGTTCATGCAAAACTGAAAAATTCAACTGAAGCCGTAAACCATCGTTTGAGCTGTCACAAGGGAAAAAAACGTGAACCCCAGTGTCAGAACATTGCTGTCATTCCTGACTTTATTGTTTGTTTATTTTTTGCATCTAAAATAAAAACTAAATAACATTGGAAGTAGGCCGTTATATACAACACGACGCTCAAGTAAAACACTAGAAGATTAAAGATTAAAAGGCTCTCTCGGTGTTTCGGTCATCATGAAAAGCGTGGGTTCTCCTTTCGCAATTTTTCTTCAACTAGTATTTTTGATCATGTGAAAGCTCAAAAATGCTCCTGAAAAAAATGCACAACGAATACCCAGGCTTTTCGTTGTAACCGAAACACCAAGAAGACCAACCTTTTAAGCACCAAAATAATAATTTGATAAAAATGTGACCAATCAACGAAAGCAAGGAGAATCAATTTGGAATGTCGGTAGTACCCTATAAATTCTTGGTAGTACACTGCAGGAGTCGGTCCAGCTAGCACTCCATTCTATGGAAATAAAACCATGGAATTCTATGGAATGAAACCAACGCGAAACTTTTATTCTTAGAACGATGCAAGAAAGAACACAATCATAGAGTGACGACGCTAACAAATCCTTTCGCCTATTGGTTGGGCCGTAAACATCTTTTGTTGTAAGCGACGCCAAGTCCTTTCACCAGTTTCTTCTTTATGTTTATTGAAAGACCATTTTATCCTTTTCTTTTCTCTTTGACCCTCGGATTCGGTCCAGCCATCAGTCTCTTAATCCTCTTCCTCCGCTCTATCCCCTCCCCTCCCCTCCCCGTGCCTCTCTCAGTCTTTAAGAGTCCGCGTGCCTGTTTATGGTCCAACCAGCCTCTCCGGCCCGCGACGTCAATTATGGACGGGCGCAGCGATTGGCCACGCACGTCACCATGACAACCACCCCCAACAACACGGCTGCAGAAAGGAAGGCCTTTAATTAGGCGGCTGCCGAATTTATCGGGCCTGAGCGAAACGTCTCCATTACCAACGAAGGGTTTCTTTTTTTTTCCTTCTTTCTTTTCTTTTTCGTTTTTCGTTCCTTCCTCCTTCGTTGTTTCTTGAGCACGTCCCGTTTTAGCGTTAGCTCCTCTTACAGCAGCAGCGCTTTTAGCTAGAGCTGTAAAATTATCTCTTAGCCGCAAATCTTTGTGAAAGGGAAGCGACTAGAAAAGACGGTGGTTGCGCTCGCGTCGTCCAAATCCAACCACCACCTACCTCCACGGTCCCTCTAAACGGCTACAACAACAAATTGGTTTTCTTGGCGACCATTGATGAGTTCCCAACACAACTGCTCAAGACTGCTTCGTCTTGTTCTTCGCGCAAACTTTTCGAGTAGATGGTTCGACTTCGCGTCATTGGAGGAGGGGTCACGTGACCTTGCTGGAGAAAAAGAGAAAAAAAAAAACCCAAATCAGGTTTCCGTTCCATGCAGTCGTTGCTTCGATTTTAGGCTTTCTTTCCCGTCTTGTAGTCAGTCGAGCATTAGCAGCATAAAAACGCGTTAGTCAGTTAGATCTTAGAGCCATATACTCAACTTCGTTGCGGGTGGAGCCTATTCCTATGAAAAGCAACAATCAGTTGCGTTATTTGGTGACGTCATCATCAACTAGGGGAACAAGCGGGATGCTTGGGGGACAAACGGGAGGAAACGCGTGTTGTTACTACGGTGGCTTGTTCGAACAAACACCAATTTGTTTTCTACACGCACAAAACTTTCATGAAACCGGAACTTCGGCGTTCCAACAAAAGACAAGACGCACTACAAACCTAGGACGATGCATGGTAAACTGAACCCGCTCCAGTTCCGGTTGCATAAAAATTTTGTGTGTGTAGAAAAAAGTTCGTGTGTCCCAATAAACCACCGTAGGTTGCGATTAGGCAGCTTAAAAATGGTTGACAAACAACAATAAGGAGAGCGAGGGAGAGGGAATTTCGCGAAGGTGCATTGAGTTAGCTAACATTCGCCTTATGCAGTTTGTAAATGAAATACCACGAATTATTTTGGCAGTTTGCGAAAGCGCAATGTTTATTTGTCGGTTTCTTTGAACTCCAATGTGGGCCGACTTAAGCTCCGATTTCCGGCGGCATGTTGTCTGTGCTTCTGCGGTCCTTGTTAAGCGGTGAGAGCTATTTGCGCTAGTAACCCTTCTGTGATGTTATACTGCAACCATTGCGAATGTAAGAGTTACTAAGAGTTTGATTCAGAAATGCAATGAGTATCCGCTGCTCAAGACGAGTTGAGAAAGCGTGACGTCACAAATGACGTTATAACGGTTGTTAGCCTACGTCAAGGGATTAAAAGAAACTGCACATGCCGGGAAGATCCTTCACGTTAAACTTGTTTATAATTCCCAAAATGCACGCATAGAGTGGGTCGAAGCAATCTTCGGAATCCAAGCCGACGTTATGATGTCTCCTATCCTCAATTCGTTGCATTGATGTACGAGTTAATGACTAAGTATGGTTGATAACATTTTCATGAAATAAAGTTGGTGATTTTCAGAATAGCGCACATGGTTGGATTCCTTGAACACTACATTCGATTTTAGCCAGCCCATAGCATTCACAACAGCCGATATGTGCAAAAAAAGGTAACAAGTTGGGTGAAGAGACCTTAGTGCGGTGGTCAGCTGCGTATTTTGTACTGTACTTTGGTTGTTGCGCTCTGAAAACATTAGAACAATTGTCAAGGTTGGCTCTGAATGGAAAACGGATTTTGCCTGCGGCGCTGTTGATTTGCACTGGGCAATGGGGGGGGGGGAGTTTGAAGTTTTTATACGTTCTAGTGAAAAGTACAAACCAGAACTCAATAATTTCGCAGTTTAATCTGTAGTTTACAGAACCAATAGACGAAAAACAGTAATTTCCCTTTTACTGCCACTGCAGTTTCACTGTTTCAAGTCCGAGACAAAAATTTAATGCAAAGGGCTGTCAGGGTGTTTGTTTCGTTAGCCACGCACAAAAGATAAAAGATATCGTCACACCAAAAAAGGATAACATGACCGGTTTGATGTCTTCGGAATCGAAAGAGATGGATGGAGCAAACTAATTGGAAAAAAAGTCGTGAAGACTCGTAAAGTTGGCATGTGTGTTTATATATCAATGGTGTACAACAGTGACTCAATTAGGAGTTGTGCAAAGGGTGCGAGGTTACCGGGTCCAGGTGATTAGGGACCCAAAATTTACAAGTCAGGGGCCCAAAGGGAAGAAATTCACTACTGTTTGGTGCGGGTGGGAGCCCCTTTGTCCCCAGAAATGTGTTGAGGAGAGGCCCATCGTTTTGCGTTTGTACCTCTCCTTGGAAAAAGCAAGTTGCGGCAACTTTCAAATGAACGACGTGACGTGCGTGCTTCCATGTATCATTTTATGTGTCGAGTTTCAAAACCTAATGTCTGATTCATGTCATGTCATTTCTTTCATTTGTGATTAATTTCCCTAAAAATTGATAGGAACGGTGAACACTGTCCAGCTGATGATGTCAGATTTTTATCTTTGGAAGTTTTTTTTTTAATCTGAAAACCCCCTTACCAAATTGTATTGATATTCAAAGTTACATTTACAAATGAAGCATAGAATGCTTGTGCAAAATTCCAAATAAATCGGGTTCCGAGTTCAAAAGTGCTTCGCACCGCTCATTACTGAAAGTTTAGTCGCGGTGGGAATGGTGTGAAAGCATTTGCAAAGAATGTTTTTAATTAAACAGGATCGAAATTTACAGTTTTGAAGGCGATTAGATACCTCCCAGGTTCACTATATTCACTGAAAAAGAAGTGTCGGGAAAAGAATGGCCCTGTGACGTCTCATGCACATGTCGATTGTGGCATGTAGCAGGTCAAGGAATTTCTGATTGGAATGATCTGGTAAAATAGTTGTCCCTCTAGCCTTCTGGCTCCATGGCTTCAGCTGAGAGCGCGACAGGCCTTCAGAGTGCACCTTGCAGAGAAATGAAGGTTGCTGAGAGGACTAGCAAAGGTTTCATACAGTAGGAGGGATAATTATGGAAGTCTGCTTCTTTGTTAAAAATTGCAAAATGCTCTGCAGTGTAGATTGTCAAAAAAGCTAAAATGCACGAGGTAAAAATCAGACACATTATATTTCGAAGAATCTTCATTTTCAAATGTAAAATGGTAAAAAACAGAACAGTTCACTGCAAGGATTCTTTACTTGGCAGCTGCCATATTGGATGTACACAAAGCAACTGCAGTTTGTTAATAACTTGTGTACTTGGGGAAGAAAGGTAGGCGGTCTAAGGTATTTCAAACGACGTTTATTTTTTGCTCAGAAATAAAATAATTCTTTCCTTCCTTCCCCTACTTCCAGTCCTTCTGTTCCCCAACTCCCATCATCCTTTGCTCACATACTGGTAGCTCCAAGGTGAAGAATATCTGCAGTGCTATGTTTCGGTTTTAGTTTAAAAATTAAGACCAATGTTTTGCATTCACCGATATAAAGACACCGTATTTTTACCTAGTGCAATGCGTAATGCTTAATATGGTTCCTATGAATTAACCACAATTTTTCAACTTATAAAATACGTATGAAAAACCTAAGACATAACGAAAGACCTGGTTTTTACACAACCGGGCACCGACTTGATTACAGCACGATAATAGACCACGCCGTTGACTGGATGCAGAAGTTTTAACTTTCTGAACGAAACTGGTTCAAATTGTTAATTTTTTATTTTCAATTGCAAGGGCAAGGAGGCCGCTAGTGGAAAGTGTGGTTTGATTCACTCTCGCACGTGGGGGTGTGCCTTAAATGAGTGCGAAATGACAAAAAATATTTACACCATTTTTCGTTTCCTATGAGATTATAGTACCATGGCACATTTTTTTAAGGCAAGTCTGGTTAAGTCAAGTCAAGACTGAAATGCCTAAATTTTCTGACGATGTGACGCTGTATTGCGGAATTGTTGATAAATCTGACTATCTACTTTATTCATCTGCTTTGACCTCCCTTACGGACTGGTCAACTGATTGGCAACTGCCACTAGTGGATACTAAATGTAACGTTTTTCATATTGGTCAAGCAAATAAACTCCACGATTATTATATCTCTGGAACTCCCTTGGGGCATCTCCATGTTGTAAAGGATTTGGGTGTATGGTTTGATAGTAACCTGAAGAATACCGTCCATTGCGGTCCATTGCTGCAATGTTGTTAAGATAGCCACACAGAGAGCTGCTATGATTAGGCGTTGCTTCTTATCCAGGAATTCTAAAACGCTCCGAGCATTTGGGCCTTTTGCGTTTTTGTGTGGGCAATTTTGGAGTATGCATGTCCAGTATGGTCCCCTCATCTTATTAAGGAGATTGATCACGTTGAGTCTGTGTAACGCTCGTTCACCAAATTTTTGCCAGGCCTCTCTGAAATGAGCTATACCAAACGATTTAGCATTTTAGGAATTGACACCCTCGAGCTTCGACGATTAAAATATGATTTGACTCTGACGTAATCCCTTTTACATGTCCATTGTAACTTTTAATTACGGTCGTTTCTTCTTTATTCACACCTCATCCAAAACTAGAGGTCATGCGCTAAAACTGGGGACTCAGCCCTTTTTGCGTGATTGTAGAAAGTTTTTCTTTTCGAATCGTGTGGTGAGTGTGTGGAACGCTCTATCTTGTGAGGTAATATTGGCTCCCTCATTGGGTATTTTAAAAAAGAAATTGGCCGAGCAAAGGACGATATTAGCCAGATACTTACATTAGATGGAACTGATTAAACTCTAACCGAAACCTTTTTGGCAAGGTGTCAGTGGTCTATCGGGCCATTCCTTGACCTGATGCTTTTGCAGCAAATTATTTATACCGTATTTATATTTAAGACTTAGATCAGTCGCGGGATTCGAACCGACGTTTACTAGATTTGGAGACGATGTCGCTGACCATTGGGCTGTTGCTGCTCGCTTTGCTTGGGGTCTCCGGGCCCCCTTCACAAAGCTTACGGCGCGCGTAGGGTCTTTTGCCCGTCTTATAGCGTTAAACACTTGTGTACTTCGGGATGTTACGCTGGGCTGAGTAAAACATTGTATGAAGTTGGTTGGGAGGTTGGGAAGAGGAGAGAAAACATTTCTTAGTTTAAAGGCTTCAGGACCCAAATAACCAAAATTCCGCCCACCTTTCGCCCACCAGCGTGATCATATTTAGGGTAGCTTGCAGTTTTACTGAGTCGTTGCATTAGTTTGGCTCTAATTCGATGAGCATTACCGTTTTGTGACAAGTGAAGGTAGCAGGTGTTGTGTGAGAGAGCATGAATGTTATTGTTTTAGTTTAAAATTTATATGGTTGGGTGGGGAGGAGAATTTGTAACTCTAAAATGTCCCTATTGAAACGTGTTACATTCATTCCTATTAGTTCCATCTGAGTTTTCAGATGGCGTCACGGTAATTTTTACTCACTTTTCAGCCCAAATCAAAAGTAAACTAAATTGCAACTAAGCTAAACCAAATAATAATTAAATACAACCTAGTTTCGTTTAGTTTAGTTTAGTTTTAGGCCAAAAACTGAGTAGAAATTCCCACATAAAACTTATGGCGCCCTCTATAAACTTAGACGGAACTAATAGGAATGAATATAAGGCGTTTCAGAATGGGTCACAGTCAAAAATTCCCCTCCGCAACCCTGAATTCTTGGTTTAACGGATTGTTTGCATTATAACCGGATTTCACTGCTCTCAGTCATCGACAAGTAAAAGTTACCAAACCAAAACTGGTGTAAGAGAAGGTGCCAAGTTTCCAAAAAGGGTCGACCTTTGAAAGTAGCAATCTTCAAGTTTTCATTGAACATCCAAAGTATTATTCGGTGCGATTAACATGGCTAGTAGGATTAACCTTGACGGCCTTTCCCTGGTAAATGGTATCATCACTTTCAAATGCCGCCCCTTTTTTTTTTTATTTTGGCGGCTTCTCTTATACCAGTTTTGGTTTTGGGTGGATACCACAACTTTAATAAGACTCTGAATGTACAAAAGGTCGCGCCGTCTTATCAACATCTCTACCTTTTTTTCTAGAGGAGTTTTATGTGTGTAATTTTTCAAATTCTTGATTCTCACAATTGCGATTGCCCAATTAGCCATTACATCAGCCAATTACATCATGCTTAAGTTTTTCAATTCCATTTTTGAGCGCACTGGCTGACAAATGCTGATTTTCGTTCGCTTCGCTCAATCAATCAGCGCATCCCCCTTCAGCTACTCCTCCCGAGGTTAATGTCAATCTACGCAATGAAGCTGCGCAATGACGCTGGAATTGCTCACTCAATCGCAATTAGTCTCATCTAATCTACCAATCACCTACTTGGCGGCGCCACACTGGCATGTGTCTAGATTAACCAGCAAACTTGGCGCATTACCAAAAAAAAAAAACTTCAATGCAAGACTCCCAGTCTCTTAGTGAGATCTGTAGTTGTTTTGAGCTGCCTCTTTGCAACAACAATTAAGTACTGAATCAATGCGCGCATAACACTTGTTATAACAGACTGCTGGATGACAATACAAACAATGGTTACAACAATAACTTTGCATTTACGCACCACTTCAGGGTCACGTGATTCTTGCTGCAACACCCATTTCCATTTTAGAAAAAGGCACTTCCCTATGCGACGTGTTACCTGTCTGCCGAAATTTAGAATTTTGGCAACTTTCCCTTGTGAACTTTCCCTAGTATTAATAACTGGCTTAGCCGGCTGGCTAACTAATAACACAAATCAACGTTATTGATGAGGGCAAGTTCTCTCCATACAGGACAGGTTTCCACACTTTAATGATGAGGTTTCTTCATTACTGGACCAACACACCTGATTCCAACGATTTGTTAACACTTCTACCGTGTGGGGAAATTTACACAGTAGGCTAAAATCAAGTTCAAGCTTGTTACAGTTAAAAGATACAGTCTGCTAGTGAGCCGCCTTTTTACGTCTTAACAACAATCAAACACTGACAGCAATTAAATCTCATCTACTTTGCGGCGACATACTAGCGTATGTCTGGATTCGATTCTATTCAATTCAATTAGCACGGTCGGCAGGCTGTGCTTATTCGAGTTTTCAAAAACTAGACAGGAGTAGTAGAGGCCCCAAAATGTAATGCTGCAACCTGCGACAATGGGGTACAACAATACGCGAGGCGCACAATATAGCTCCCTCGAACAAGATGCAACGATGTTCGGGCCAGAGAAAGATGGCGACTGAGGCCAAGTTGCTGCTGCAGGATCTGCAAGAAAAAGGGATTGTCACCAATCGGCAAATGGAATCTTGTTTTGTATCGAACTTTGTTTATGACTTAATTAAAAATAGGCAGTGTTTTCGAGAGATTAGAGGATTTTGCATCGTTTTGGTGTAAAGCCTTGCATGATGGAGGAAAAATGGTGGAGCGGCTGAACAATGGTGATTTGTACAACAATAAGGACAAAGCAATGGCAGTTAGAATGAGGAATGAAGATGAGGGAGTGGTTACTGCAAATAATTAAGGACTTGTGGACAAGGCGAAAGATGTGTTTGACTTGGGTGAGTCTAAACGGGATTCAGAATGGCTAAAACGATTACATAGAGGTGGTCTGGCTAACGCCAAAATGCGAAGGTCATTATTCGTCATTGCTTAGTCTGTTGCCAGGCCATATCTCAGTTCTCACCTAAAAGATACCTTAATGAAAGTTGTGCCTTTAAATCAGATCAAAGCTATTTGTTCTCTTTGGAAAAATAATGTCCTTCAGAGAGTGTAAAGTCTGTAGATGATAAGGATCGATCAAGAAAAGAAAGACCCTCATCTTGAATGGCTTTAGGGCCGTGGTCCACGACTTGTGTGAGAACACTTGCTGTGAGGGTGCACTTGTTGCCGAATGAGGTGTCCGAGACAAATCTGGCTGTGGCATTTGTTAACATATGGGCAATCATATGGGCAAGAGTGCAGTACTGTGGAGGGTCTAGCACATCGCTTTACTGGTGTGTGGAGGATCACGTTGAAGTTAAGACACACTTTGATGATATTTTGATGATATCCCAGATTTGATTCAAGTTTGTGGGATGCCGGCTCTTCTGGCTATTTCCGACCTTCCTCCGAAGTGTCTAAGATGCGGCTTGCATGGTGACGTTCGGTGGATGTGCAAGAGCATGTTTTGTAGGGGTTGTAGATGCTTCTTCGGGAAGGGCAAATGAGTGCATATGTTGGGTGCTTATGAGGCAGGCCCGTTTTGAACAAAGTATGAGAAATACTAATGATTCTTATTAGTCCAATACAGAATTAGGATCCGGTTCCTTTTTTGCTGGGAATTTTTTTTTATTTTTCTAAACCGACAATGGCATGTAAACAAAGATATCTAGCCTGGGGGGAAACTTTTCCTTGGTGGTTTTGGCTGCCATCTTGAAAATGGTTGATTAAGCTGTACGCGGCATAGAATTAGCAGACCAGGCATACACAACTGTCGGAAATAAATAGTGTACACACAAAAAAATGAACAGAAGAATGCAAAAACCACAGCAGAATTAATAAAACAATACAAATTCAGTCCCCGTGGTACACTCCCGTAGAAATTTTAGTTATGATTTGGGGAACCAATAGTATATAGGCTTTAGTACTTAGAAAAGAACCAAAAAAAATTGGGTAGACTTTACCACAGTCTGCATGAGATTCTACAGAAGCCATTTTACAAAATGGTTGCCGTCAATCTTCCTTTTTGCCTATTTCAGCTGTTAGAGCACTTACAGACTCCCTTGGGACTGGATTAGTATTGTGTTATTGATTCTGTTGTGGTTTTTGGAGTCTTCTGTTCATTTTTTTGCGTGTACACTATTTTTTTTCCGACAGTTGTGGTAGTGAGTCAGTGCCAT